>OMLP01014526.1:0-21919 GCA_900302685.1 Spondyliosoma cantharus
GAATATGCAGCTTGACTACCTGTTTCCTTTTTTTAAAAAAATGTCTTCTTGTTGTGTGTGAATGCATTTATCTCTCTGTCCACACATACACTCACAAAGAACGATCTGATTCGCGCGGTATAGCCCTCATCTAGTTGACTGATATGGCCCTTAAATGCCTTCTCCTCGCTGCTCCTGTGTTTTCTGTAGGCTTGATGGAGTAGGGCCATAATGGGATTCTCACCACAGACATTCATTATCAAGTGAAACTCGGCGCTCTCACTGCGAGAATACGAGCTCACAGGCTCCATGTGACTGGGCCCTTTACTGGAACACAGCAATACAAAAGAGAGCAAAGAGAAAAAAAAAAACAACATATTAGTGTCTCTCACTCTGCTTTACTTCCAGGAGGTACTTTTGGTCTGTGTGGTGAGGTGAGTGCACTATAGTTGGCGATGCTACACAACAGGCTCAAAGGAGAAGCCATTTGTTGGCATGGTGATTCCAATAAGACGGCTTTTACTCACAAACAGAAGGAAACTTTTACCTGATTTTAACTGGAATTCTATCTGAGTTTACATCAAGTAGACTCAAGTAGGCGGCCAGGGGACTCAGTTGTTCCCACCGTTAGTCATTTAACCACTGAGATGGCCACCGAAAAGGCAGCAGCACAAAACAAAATCTCTGTCCCAATTAAGGCCTCGTTGCTGTGTTAATTAGAGACAGCCAGAGGAGAAGCACTACCAGCTCCTAATTGTTTGCAGAGTATATCTTAAAATCTCTGGAGCCTCACACACACTCATACAGTGAGACAGTCAAAAACACACTCACTACATCTGTGTCTCACATGAGAACAATCCTCTGATATCCTCAGCGCAACCGCAGTGACAGGAGATGATGTTCCAGTGTTCTCACAGCTTCTACAGACACCAAGGCATTTATAGTTTCCTCCTGACAAGACTCTCCCCCCTCCCATCCTTTTATTCTCTATAACCGCTGGATCTGAATCCCTTTATGTCCTCACCGTTTACAGATCTGAGTGTCGCCAACTTCAGGTTCACGCTTGCCATTCATCAGGCTTTTGAGTCTGTTTAACCTCTAACGTAACGTGTGTTCTGGTGTCCAATTTGGATTGTGAACTCTACCAAAGCAGGGATGTGATACAGTAGGTCAAAAGGAGGAAAGAGAGACAAGCAATTAAAGTTGTAATCATCCATTGGAAATCATTACTGAACACGCAATATCCTTTTACAATTCGTTCTGTCAGGAGGCTGAAACCGAACTGCAAGAGAACAAAGGCAAGAGTCATTAAATCCTCCGGTTCAATCTGAAAGCATTTCAAATTGGGACTACCTCATGTAAGCAAAATACCCCAGCGGTTAGTTTAACAACTTGCATTACACAGGCAAAGCAATTTGGCAAGTTCTCTTTTTTAGACTCAAATCAAACTGAAATTAAGAGGAACGGTTACAGAGAATCAAGGAGACTGTTAAATGTCTGGCTCCCAGAGCTCTGAATTTAATACGGTGTGACATGAAGCTCATGGAAATACTGGATTCATCTCTCCATAGGGCAGGAGACACTAATTCATTTGAAAAATTACGCAAATTGAAAACACACTTGTGAAAGTTCCTGAAATTCTAAAAACGATTTGTAAATTCTTCATTAAAATCAAGTAATTTAGGCCTTTGATAAAGCTGCACAATATGGTAAAAATCATTTTACAATTATTTTGCCTGATATTATAACTGCAATATGATCATTTCAGCATCATCATTTTCATTGTCATTGAAAAAACAATTAAAATCATGATGGGGTCTGCACTAAACAAACATGTTTTTATTTTTATTATATCTGGGGAGCAAGATTTATAGGCCAAGGTATCTGTAGCTCTTCATTATAAAGCTGTTTTGTCAAGAAACTGCAATGTGATCTTATTGTTAAGTTATGTTATGTGATATTTCTATTAACTGTAGAGTCTTACCTTACCTTCAAGTCGTGTTAAAAATGTGATTAAAAAGAAAGAGGGCACTATCATAAATATGAGCACAATACAAACACTAACAGCCTGTGCTGTAGGTGTTAAATTGGTAACATTTGAACATGTCTCTCACTGCAGAGAGAGAATACATGTAAGCATGTGATGTGCAACATCAGATGCGCATCGCGTGAGAAGCGAGAGGACGCCTCACCTCAGAAACCTCAGTCCTCTGCTGAAGCTCACACACACACACACACGTAAAACATATGACACACGCACACCGAGTCACAAAGAAAGCAAACAGACAGACAGGGCAGCTGTCGTTCTCATGGTGTCCAACTCTGCATCAAGCACACGGAAAAGCTACTAATCTGACAGTTAGTGTGCTCAGAGAGAGAGAAAGAAAAAGAGATGGAGAGCTTTGCGTCAGCAGGGTGTTAATCTGATGCAGACTCACAGGGCTGCTGCAGTTCACTGATAATAACCACAATGAGGCTACACCTGCTAACCCTCACACAGCAGCAACACTATTTAATCAGAAAGCTGCATTTCTGAGACACTTTTGCACTTTTCTTTTTTTCTTTTTCTTTTTTTAAAGCAGTAAGCTCCAAAAAAAGCACCGGACTTTCCCCCTGTGAAGCAGAGTTGTATAAACTTTACAGAGTTTTCCGATCCGGACACATTGGCAGCGTATGCATCAGGTGGGGTACCTGGTTTATAGCAGCTGTGATTGGGCCTGTGTGGTGGCTCATATCCTTGGCTCACTTTCTGTCACCGCATTTTCCTCCACTTCGCAGGGCCACTGTGTTCCCGGCTGGCTGTTTTATACAGGGGTCCGTTTTTTTAGAGTGTTACGCTCTTGGGAGCCAGCTCCCTTTGTGGCAGAGAAAAAGGCCCCGGTTTATTAGGGTGGGAATGGTTTTATATGTTTGGCTTATTGCGCTGCATGAATGGAAGTGAGAGCTTGTGTGTGAGAAACGCGCCATGCCTCACCACACTTGTAGCAAGGTTATTTTGGAGGATTCTGGGAGGTGGTCTGGTTTGTTCTACAAGTTTTGAGGAGTGAGAAGCCTGAAAGACTCAGCGTGACACAGAAAGCATCAAAAGGAGTCCTTCACTCAAGATAAAATTCTAATTTTCAAGCTAAGAACCACTGAAAAATAAAAAAAAAATAAAAAAGGCGCAGGACGGTAGCTCAAAAAAGCAAAAGGCCATAAATTTGATAGAACACATGGCCGGCCTCTGGTGGATTTATTAATAACAAAGTCGTATGGTGAAGAT
Organism: Spondyliosoma cantharus; assembly: GCA_900302685.1. Taxonomy (NCBI): domain Eukaryota; kingdom Metazoa; phylum Chordata; class Actinopteri; order Spariformes; family Sparidae; genus Spondyliosoma; species Spondyliosoma cantharus. The sequence goes on from OMLP01014526.1 coordinate 3,242, forward strand.
TTTTTCCCCTCTCTTAAATTAACATGCTTGATTGGAGCCCATTCAAAATCCTGCTGAGTGTGAGGCCCCTGAGTGACGCCAAAACATGAGGACTGGGCTGAAATCTGTAACCAGATATTAAGAGTTTCAATATTCTCAAGTGAAAGCAAATAATAGAAAACTCATGACAGCCACAGAGCGGTGAAATCCTGTCTCCAATTTAGCATAGTATAATATCTATTTATAAAACTCTGAAGGCATATTGGATAGAGGGAACGCTCTGGACTTGATTAGGGCTGTAAACGTTTTTGGAGGTACTTATTTACTTTTTGGTCCGTCTCGCCGTTTTCACCGTCTGTCAACACGGCTTTATGGGGAACACTTTCAGGGGTTGCCAGTAAGATGGCTTCCAGGTAGGGTATGCGGAGGGCTGTGCTGATTATGTGGTCGACTAATCCCAAACCTGCCCCCGCCCCTGTACGTACATTTCTGGCTCAAACCCCCAAGATCGGCATCGCGTTGGTCAAGGTTAAAGTCGTGCTAAGTGTAGTAGTAAATACAATTTTCTGGTGGTCGGCAAGCAACCACAGGGGCCAGATTCTTTTCAGCCGATCTGATAATATGGATTTAAGCTGTAAAGGTTTCTCTGACGGAGGGGGAAAAAAGTTTTCTGAAAGGGTTGAGCAGCTTCTTTCAACAAACAGCTCTGTAGCTCTAAATTGTAGGTGCATCAACTCTGAGGCAGCATCCAGTGAGAGAGGGGCGAATAAGATCTGGCAGAAAAGAACACTCGGCTTGGTGTCCTTTAAACTCAGTTCATCCAGAAGTTAGTCTGCATGTAAAACTCTGTGATGTGATTGTGCAAGGCAGCTATGAGAGCGGCGACCTCAGGGAGATGAATGCAGACCACACTCACTGAGGTCAGACGGAACAGAAAAAGGAGTGAATGTGTGCTATAGTCTTTCAGAATAATTAAAGAGCAGCAGTTGAAAATAATTAAATTGAAGGCCACAAATGTCCAGATATGATGTGAGTGATGTAAGAGGAATTCATAATGTCTAGACCAGCTTCTTTAAAAAAAGAAATCGAAACAGGAACAAACGACATGCCGGCAGGAAAATATGCAGACTTTTGAAATACGCTTGCGTAATTGGATAACGAGGTGGAAATGATCACAACATAAAATTCTTTAGCTTGATTTTTTAAGAAGTAATGCCCATACCGGATGAGGCTCCTCAGTTCCTATGACTCACTTCTTTATGGTTAATTTGCTCCACTTACGAGCTGATAATATTTCATATAAACCCTTAAGTTAAAATGATTATGTCCACATCACTGTTATTAGACTCTTCATGATCTCATTCATCCTGCAATGGCGTACGACTAAATTAAGGAAAAGCCTTTCTCGCAATTTTCTGTTTCTTAATTTTGTTTTAAACCTACGCCCTAAACCACAGCTTATTACATGGTAGGGCTGGGATGGTAGAAAAAAACACCAGTATTATTGTAAGCTAATTTATGTATTATTAACCTAAATTTATGCAGCAATTACGTTGGTGTATGGAATTTGCTTGCAATTTTCAGTGAAGCTGGAAATAGGATAAACAATTTAAAAGTAAAACCTGAAATAAAACGCTGCAGGTTCAGTTTGTTTTCAGTAACTGGCTACAATTAGAGAACTGTGACCTGAGCTTGACTCAGATGAAGAAGACTTATTGTTTAGACCCCTCCCTGTATCGCTTAACAGATGTTGTCAACAACATCCTTTCTGTTGCACCGAGAAGCAGGAAAACCAAAAAAAAATCTGTCTGTGACTAAGCACAACGTCGATTGCTGTGCACTTTTGTTTTTAACATTACAGTTGCATTCTAACCCACAAATTACTTTAATGGGCAGGCATGGGTCTGGTCGGCAGCACATAAAATGACTCAAACTTATGGAGATCCCACATGTTCAGAAACATATCAGCAGAGATCAACTTTTTTTTTTTTTTTTTTTTACATTAGATGGAACACAGGAGGAGCAGAGGCTTTTATTTTATCATGTGTGAAAGTTTAGCAAAGATCTAAGGCGCAGAGGAACTCATTCTGTCACCATCAAAGGATTTAAAGGAATGTTTTTCACAGACTAAAAAAATCCATCCTCCAGACTGAATCTTCACGTCATTATGTGCAACTTTAATCATGCTCAAAACATCCTTATAGCCTATCCCTCTTCCCATAAGCAATAAAGAAAAAACTTAATTACGGTGGAGGAAAAATGCAGATAATGATAGGATGTGAGAGGCTGCAGGCAATGAAATGTTTTCAGATTCTCCATTTTCCCAGATTTTTTTTTCTCTCAACTTGTTTACATACAGTTAATTGTCGTTGCTGCAATAAAACATGTTTTCGGGCTGCTTCTTCCCTCCCCTCAAACATAACTTTAACCACAGGGAATTGATTTTTGTGGAGACAGCCTTTCAAAAATGGGATTTTAGTTCTCTCTTTGCCTGTTCATTGGGGAGTACAAATAACTGGGTGTGCTCACTGCATCAGTAATGGGTCACCTAATTGTGCTTTTCAATTTAGAACTGCAGAGGGAGGATGTAAATTTCAGCATTTAGTCTCTTTGTGTTTCGACTATGAGATGAATGAAGGAAGAGGTTGACATTGTATGAAATAAGCTTACTTGCTTTCTTGTTGAGATTTAGATGAAGGGATTGGTACCACTCTCATGTCAGTTCAATATGAAACAGCAGTTAGCTTAGCTTTGCATAAAGACTGGAAGACAGCTGGCTCTGTCCAATAGTAACAAATCTGCCTACCCACTCCACTAAAACTCACTAATTAACACATTCTGTTTGTTTAGTTACTGAAGTGTAAAAATGTCTGGTAGCCTGGTGACCACAAAATGACAACTAGACTATAAGAAGTCACTGTGCCTGGCAAAGAAAAATCTGACACATAACCCCCCATAAAAACAAATATTTGCTTAAATTTTGAATTTTGTACCAAGCACTACTGAGTTTATGTTGGCCGTAGAGACGTCTTCCTTCTCTTCAATATAATGGATCTAGATGGCAGTTGACTTGTGGTGGTCTAGGTGCCAAAAAACTATATTTGAAAAGCTCAACAGCAGTGACTCTTTCCAAAAATCATGACCCGGCTACTCAAGATAATCCGCAGCTCTCGTTGTGAGCAGGTTCGTGCGAAAACAATTTTTTTGTTTGAACTACACCTGCCAACTGTATCAGTGGGAACAGAGGGAAGCGTATCTACTCACTTAAGAGAGGCTCATAATCGTGACAGTGAAGGATGTAAATCCTGAATGGCATCTTGTTTGGCTGAGCTGTAATGTTAGCCAGCTTGGATAGCGAGCCTCTCGTCCATGAGTAGATGCATGCTTCTTTCTGCACGGTGGAGTTCGCTAGAAAGAAAATAGTTCCAACATGAAACTGCTCACAACAAAAGTCCGTGGATTATCTTGAGCAACTGGGTCGCGATTTGTAGTTTTTGAAATTTTGAGTTTTTCAAATGTATTTTTTAGTGCTTTGACAGCCACAAGCAGAGTGCCATGTGGCTCCATCATATTCAAGAAAAGGCAGACTCTGTGGCCAACATCTCCTCAGTGGCTCACATCAAAACAGTTTAGATGGATTAATATCACGACAAGTCAGAGGAAAAATATGTATTTTAGATTTTTGGGTGAACTGTCTCTTTTAGTCAATTTATTTTATTAATCAAAAATTCATTATTTAGGCTACTTCCTCCTTGAATGTTGCCCATTTTCCATATTCTAAGTTTGCTTGTTCCGGACCATTCTACATAATCAAAATTCAGGCAGAATTTACGGAATGGTCTGTTATCCCTGTATCCCAGCAGGTTTTGCCCTGAAGTAAACTTTAGGGAGCTTGTACTTTCTCTACAGCTGCTCACTTCTGTATTGGCTCAGTAGGAAACACCATGCCTGGGATTCCCCCTCAGCTGTGCAGCAGAAGTGGCCCCTCCATCTCTTCTCCATAGTCTGTCTGCTGTGAGGTCACTCCGTCTGCTACACATGATCTTCTCACGGTCGCAGACACCACCGTCACAAGCACTAACAAACTGGGAACTTTATGGTGTGTACACATAAATCGAAACATATAGGCTACATGCGCACACACACACACACACACGCACACACAGTCCACCACCTTTTTTTACCACGTGCTGAGTCAGAGAGGAGCAGTGCATGTCAGCATGATGTCCGTGACGTTTTCCCCACTCTAAATGCTGTCTGACCTCACCGTAATAGCTGGTCAGGACTAACATATGGTCTCCTGATGCCTTAGTCCAGCAGAATTACCCACACGGTGACTAAACAGCAGAGGACTTAACTGAAAAACATCAGTGATGGCTTTCTTGATTTTATAAAGTGCCAATTTGTGTGTCGTGCCTTAAAAAAATATTTAACCGACTACTGTGTACTGTGGTTACTCAGAGTACCTATCCGATGAGCTTTCCCTGTGAGATACAATCTTGTTGAGTTTACAGTCCACATAACCTAGAAAAGCTTAAACCATTAGAAGTGACATTTTACAGAATAATATAATTGTTTGTAGTTTTGGCAAAGGGGATCATGAACTAAATAGCAATAAAATGACCAAAATAACACCAACATTAAGTTGGTTTTCAATTAAACAGGGAGTCCCTCTCAATTTTCTACGTTTTAGCATGACAGCTAGCTGGGCTATCACTGCCAACCTGGCAGAAAGACGTTTGTGTTAGCAGGGCCTGACGGACTTGAACACAACTTTCCCCCTTTAATCAGTGTGATGACATAAGAGGCAGACAGCGAGCCAGTCATTCAGTCAGTATAGAGTTTGATTAACCTAATCACCAGGCTCCAGGCTACTGATTGGGTTTACAAACGCTCCTTGTCATCGTTGTGTCATTAGCTCGTCGTTAGTCGCGGCCGCCTTGACGTGGAGCAGCGACGTGCCGCGCCTAAACACAGCAATCAGGGGATTAGTGTGCAGTTACAGCAAAGCCTCAATGGACGCCTGAGGCTCTGAGTCAAAGAGGGGAAAGTCCTGCCTTACTATGCTAGCTCCACGTGGCCAGGGTGCTAACTGTACATGGGCAACGCCACAACTGATTAGCAGTGGGGATGATGAGAGGAAACATTCAGTCACTTCGGACACACGGGCTTCCCCAGTGGTTGGTTTCCCGGACTCCAATTAAGTAAAGTGTTTGACTAAAGCAATGATTTGAATGGAGGGATTCCATTGAAAATACGTTTTAGCCTCCAATTAGGTTTGCTTAATCTAGAACTGGGAATGCAGCCCAAGGACATCACAGACACAGAGTTGCATGCAACACAGGGACTCTGTGAAGTGGCTGTAGAAAGACTGGTGACATTTGGAGATTATTTTCTTCTGACTTTATTTTGAAATCAATTAGAATGATTGACAATAATCACTTACTGTGCAAAAGATTGGATTTATGAAGAGTGACAATATTATGTGTCTGAGTGCTCTCCTGAGCTCCTTGGCTTGCAGGCTGAGAGTCACCACACCCTTGTTTCCTTATGATGAAAATCCCTAAGGGCCAGCCGAGTACTTTCCAAGAGTTGTCTCACGTCTGCAGAGGAAAGTGGCACGGACACTTGTCAGGAAACCAGCGCCGGGTTCCTGCTCGATTCTGGTTGGATTCTGCGGTGAGTCAAATGGTGCTTGGGAGGCTGAACCCCTCTGAAGAGGGAAATAAATGTAAATTCAATTTTTGGGGGCTCTTTGAAGTCCATTTGCACTTGAATGAGTGTGACAGAACCTGGAATGACCCCTTTTGAAAGAGTCCCTTAACAGTGATGAAAGGAGTTGAAAGGGACAATTGTGACAATGGTTGAAAAGTTGGAGACTTGTGCATGGTGTGTGTTTGTGAGTGTTCACAAGAGGCTGTGCTTGAATGTGTGTGAGTTGTGTTAAACATGCACAGACAGCAGGGATTATTGAGTTTGTCTTCTTAAAACCATTTGAATGTGAATACACAATGGAAAACAATCTGTTTGGCCCAGTGCCTGGTTGGCAGGGTCCTGTCTGACTTGTGTTTTGCTGGTTGGCATTCATGCCATTCATTTCATACACTACATACCTCACCGTGCTCCTTCACAGCTCCAAGTACCAGGGACCTAGTCTCAAAAATAAAAACATGTGGCTTTTGTTGCAGAGAGGAATGAACAACAGCATTCCATGTGCAACCACATCAAAGGTCCCCCACGCCAAGGGGCTAAATGAGGGCAGACTGTCCTGCTCGCCCATCCTGACATGACTGCCACTAATTAACCCAAGATCCAGAACTGACACTTAATCTTCATCACTTTTCCTCACGTCTTCACTCTAATCTCCACAGTTTTTTAAATGCGCATGGCTCCTCTTTCAAGAAGGGACAGCCACACAACAAGCACAAAGGGGCATTGTCTGCTGGTGAAAATGTGGTTTACAGGCTCTGTTATAATGGCTTGGTGGTTGCTGGAAGCCATGCGCACTTCCTAATATTTGACTCACATGCGATTTCATTTTGAGAAAAGACCGAGCTATGGAGCTTTGCCTTTGTGTGAGGGGGACGCCTCACAACTTATTTTCTGAGCCGACAGGCCCCCTCCCCGCTCCTCACCCACTTTTCCCCTCTCTGGTGGCGCTACTATATTTGTGTGGGATCTCTAGCGATGGAAGGGTAGACGCAGGCTGCGTTGCCAGTCAAACGTGTTCGGGCTGTCAGACTGAACGGCTTCCAGCGCTGCGATCTGGCTCCTCTCCTCGTCAGTAGGAGCTGTTTGATCTGACAGAGAGACTCCATTAGAGACACAGGGAAGTTCAACTGCTGGGAGGTTGGATGGCTTCAGCAGTCAGAGTAGCAGCCCAGAGAGGAAAAGGTTTGCACACACAGTCTGGTTGCAATCTTGGTGTCTGCGCTGTGTATCTATAAATGTCTCTGAGTATTACTTGTCCTTATACTACAGTAGGTGTGTGTGGTTACACTTTGACGTGCAACGTAAGAAAGCCCGACTGGGTTGACATATTTTGGGGCTCTGTCGGGCAAAGGGGTGATGACGCAGTGGATAATTATATCATAAATGTGCAGCGCTGCTGAGCTGCAATGAGGGGCCGAGAGGGAGGGGGGAGGGGGGCGAGGGGGGGGGGGAGGGGGGGGGGGGAGGGGCGGTTCAGCCTGAGGTGGTGAGAAGAGCAAGTAAAACGTGATATCCTCTTCAACACACACCATATCCAACCCTGAGTCTCACGGTGGTGATGACCTCATAAACTTGCGCCGCAGTCTAACAGGTTAGGGTAGACGCTTGTGTCCGCGGTAGACAATGGTTTGATAAATATGCATCAATGGTTCAGCCACAGACCGTCGCTGCACTCCCTACATTTAATGTGGCTTCAACTTCCACTAATCAGGAGGAACTCTGACAAATGACTCAATTTGGGAAGACATAGTAATAGACAAAGTAATAATTGGGGGGATTACTACTGTAGTAAACCTGGGGGGATTTCATCACCAGCTTGCACTGTGTGATAGCTGTTAAAAAGGAGCAGGGAGAGTGATTTGATGTGGCTCCTGTGAAAGTTGTGTCTCCTCATCTGTGTGTGGCAGCTGGGCTCTGGCAGGGCTCTGGCACCGGGGCTGTATGGCAGTTAAACCGTCACTGGCAGGAACTGTAAATCTTTTGCAGAAGGTGAATGCAGCATGACAGCAGCACAGGTGTATGTGCGAGTTTGTCGCAGGACAAGAGTTGCTTGTCTGTATGTCTTTGTCTCTCAGCCACGCTGAGAAGCAGTCTCCAATAGCTTAGCTAGACACATTTGGCAAAGTCAGAGTGAGTCAGGATACTCGTGCGTGTATGTGTGCGGGTGTATGTGTGTGTGTCTGTAGGGGGTGGGGGTGCTGTCACTTTGGCAACGCAACTGCACATATTGCAGCGATTACCACAGCGGAAAAATGTTTTTCTGCAACATGCAATTACTACAGATTACAGATTGCCGTCCTTGCATCAGAAGCTCTCTCGCTAGAAAAGGAGAAACACAGTCCGACTGTGTGTATGTGGATTTGTGTGTGTGTGTCGTTACACACAAATAGACAGACAGACACAGAGACAAAGAAAGATGAGAAATGATTATAGCTCACACTAAAAACCACAACTGAAAAAAATGGGGGAGTTGACGTATTTATGGGACTCATTTAGATTTTAAAAGTTATACTGACTTCCAGGGGTAAATAAAGACCCTGGAAAAAACACAATCTGTCCTTCAGTGAAATGACGAAAAGTCGAGCGGGGTACTTTTCTCAGGCCTCTGTCTGTCATCATCGATATTATGAAAAACAGACACTGACGTCCTCATGAAGTACACAAACCTAAATTCCACCAGGCGTATCAATTTTTGGACCTTACATTTTGTTCCAGGTTACAAATCACCATGAATATCAAAAAGCTTACTTCAGGTCACACTAAACAATATAGCCCAAAAGTGGTGCCCCGCAGCAAGGCAGGGCCCTATTTACAAACCCACCAGATCAAAACTCAACCCAAACTGCTCCTATAATAGCACTGGGGCCTTCTGGTGAGCTTACCATCCAATGCTACTTTTAGTGGGTTTCCAAAGAATAAACAGGCCTAGGAACCACATCACAGACTGCTGACTGTCATCGTTGGGTGAGTGTACCCGACGGATGATGTGAGGGCGGAGCGACCGTGACACCAGGGTTTACGGCGAGTTCCCCCCTGCCTGACTCGGGTGTGGTGTGTGCCATTGAACTGCCACTGAGAGGACAGGAAAGGGGCCTGACCACGTTTAACCCCGAACTCTGATCACCAGAGCATCTCACTGGGCCTTTTGTGATTTTTTTTGTGAATAGAAGAATAGTTCTAATATAGTCCTGTTTTCTTTGTATGAAAAACAGGATGATGTACAATCAGATATGCACACACAAACTAAGCCCCCTCTAGAACAATGGTGGAAGAAGTAGTTAAATCTTTAACCTAAGTAAAAGTAACAAATCTCCATTAAATGGAAAACTCCTGAATTTAGATATAACAGTTCTACATTAAAATGTCTAAAAATGACTAGACCTTTGTTATATATTTTGTTACATACATTATCCCTAATGCTTCCAATAATGTTCAAATCCACAGAAATCTGTAAGTTTACTCTAGATACTGGCGTGTTTCATTTGGTCTCCTGACACTTTTAATTTCCTGGAGAGAGTCAGAGAGTGTGGAAGGAAGTTGGCGAACAGGACTTAAGTTAGTGTGAATAAGACTAAAACACTACCTTGGCCATGAACATTTCTGTCTGAGTAACATAGATATAGTTTTACAATCACTTGTGGTTGCTTAAAAATAAAGACAACAATTGTCATGATCCCTCGCTACTTACGACTTTTGTTTTGCTTTTTGATTGAGAGACCCCTAGTGGCAGAAATGACATACTGTACATTTAAGATCCTACTAGTAAAAGTGTAAAAGTACAAGTCTCAATCGCCAAAGAATAATAGTAAAGGGTAAAATGTGGTGTTACAATAGCACAAATAGAAGAAAGTCATAAAGTCAGCAAATGAATGTCAGCTGCAAAGCAATCTCTATCTAGAGTTGGCCAACATCGCATTAACCACCACAGGCTACCAGTCATACCAGACCAAGTACAGCCGTAGTAGTTCAATTGAGTGTAATGTACAAAAAAAAAGGTGCAATTGATTGATGGTGAGATCAACTTTTCATTAGTAAGACAAAGACTGTATTTTTTTTCTTTCAAAATGTATATAGTGTCATTTTAAAGTACCATAAGGACTCATATTGCAAAAAGAAAAATGGTCCCTGTGCAGAAAGGTGCAATATTAGATTGTTAGGAGTGACGCATTAGTGTGGAAGTAGCACTTAGCTGTTGACTGTCAGGTGGAGCTGCTCTAGACAACTTCATATACACATGTTTCAGTCATGTGGTTCCCAACCTGATGTTGATTCCCCACCTCCCTTCCCAGGGTCACAAAATAAATCTGAATCTGCTACACACATTTGTGTACATTATCAAACAGTTATTTAAATTGAACCATCTGCAAAGTTCACAGGGAAATGTGCCTTTAGTAGGACAAGTCATCAATATCTGAAGTCATACCAAAATGTTTGGATACCATTGGTTTTCCCTTTAATACCATGTTATACTTAATAAACTTACATTATTTATTCTTCTCAAATCGAAAAGCTTAAACTGAAAAGTGACAGGTAACTTAAGCTGTCAAATACATGTAGTGGAGTAAAAAGTACAATGTTTAATTTTAATTTTTTTAATTTTATTATTTTAAAAGAACTTCAAAATTGTCTGTGTGTGTAAATGTATTTCATTACTTTCCGCCACTGCTCTAGAGAATTGTAGAACATCAAAGTGGCACCAATACCAAACTCATCCCATCATTTATTCAATATGAAATGAAGTGTTGGATACAAATACATGCCTGGTATGTTTGAAAATGAATGTAGGCTTTAAGAAGTCCATTTACATTTAGCAGACAGAAATAAAAACATAGTTGGAGTCGTCCCCCAACAGCCATTATGCTGCTCAATTGATTCCGAGGGCTTTTATAAGCCCTTGGCTCCGCTCTGCACCTTTTATAAAATGTAAGAATATTAAAGATGCATGAGATGAATGTGCTCATTGTCTCCTCTGGTGACTGCCGCGTCTCAACTCATCACGCTTACATAGTAATTAGCTGCTGGGTTTGGAGATGTCACCATCCTCTTCATCATTTTTAAGATAATATATACTCTAAACGCCTTCAAGGATCTGGAATTAGGGGCTGACACTCTTATGAGTTACTGGATGTATAAAGTGCTACAAGGGGCAAATTATAGAAGAAAACTATAGAAATTAAAGTAAAAATAAAGTTGTTTTTTCTTTAGCTAAAACAAAGTCTGAATACACAAGCACATTCCAGTGATCATTAAAACTAACACAGACAGCCCTGGTGGGGAAAAAACAACATACAAATTTATATGATCAAAATTGTTCAATGTGTTTCCTATTTTCTTGTCTGAACATCAAACTGGACAAAAATGACCACCAATTGTGATGTGCTGACATATTATGTAATCAAAATTTGAAGGGAGAATCAGCCATCAGAGAAGTGCGAGCCCAAAACCCAAACAGTCTGTACCCACTCACTGTTGTTTAAAAGTTTCTCCATATACTTGTGTATATAAACACTCCAACGCTAGAATATGATTTGGCTTTGAGGGGCCTGGCACAAATGGCTTTGGTGACTTACATCATGCTTGGAAGTCTAATCACAGACACTCTTGTCATATCAAGCAGAAAAAGTCCATTTCATAGCGAGCTAAAAAAGAGGGAAAAAAAGAAGGGAAGGGTAAACAAGCTTGGCGTTCCACAGCCACCGCAGAATTCATCATTCATACAAAAAAATACCCTGAGCCCCAAAGTAGAGCTAATTTAATCCGAGAGGAATAAAACTCCATTTCATAGAAGTCGTCCATTCAGAACACTCATATTTCCACTGAGCAGAAACCCCCGGCTGAAATTCGAGCAGACACTTTTCGGAAGGAATGCATTCGGTGGGTTGAGGGCCAAAGCTCGCCCTGTAATTTGTGAATGTACAGAAATGTGTGACCGCCACGGCTCCTCTAAAGATAGAAATCTTTGTCTTATGTCATCGCTGAACCTCAAACTATTTCTAATTGCCCCCATAGCCCCCTTTTCCAAATGAATAGCTACCCATCCAGAGGCTTATGTGTGCATGTCTGAAAATAGCCCGGGAGTTTACACAGGCTAATAGATCATATTCAGTACAAAACAATGAAAAACTTTAAAGGGATCTCCACGTATCTGAGAGTGCCCCTGTCTTCAAAGTGACTTTAAAGTGGCACTGAAAGCTGTGTGGGTGGCATTTAGAGTCAGATATAAGTTTACAGACCCCAAAGGCTTCCCTGGGTTGCTCTGCTAATGGGGATCATACTCATATTAGCCTTTACAATCTGACTCATCACACATAAAAACTAAAGTAATGTTGGTTGAAGAAGACGTGAGACTCTGCAGGGACTCCAAAGAACTTCAAACTTAAGGTCTCGTTTAGCACTATTTGACTGTTCTTTCTTGCCAGCAAACCATTTTCTGATACCACAGGAAACTAATTTCTTTGCTGTGAGTGTTAATTGTGACACAGGGATGAAGGCAACCTCCCTCAGAGAAAGCATCAGTAAACAATGATGTGATTTCTTAGGATCTATTTTCTTTTAGTCCTCCAATGGTAAGAATCATATATTCTGAGGCCTATTTGAGGTGGGTGCGGGGGTTTCACATGTCCTCCACGACTTGTGTCTTGATTTCAGACTCAACCCACTCGGATCATTAAAAATCGTTCAGGGGCACGGCGGGCTCTGTCCTTGATGCCTGTTGCGGCTGAAACTGTAGAAACTGCATGTTGAAATGCAGAGGTCTAAATGTGACAGGCGCCCGGAGCGCACATTATTTCTGAGTAGGGTATAGCTGGGGTGTGTGGTCACGTATTAATAATGAACTAGGGCAGGAGGATGACTAAAATATCACCGGCATTGTCATTGTCCCAGTTGAGCTGGCCTCAAAAATAGAGGCTGCATGATAGGCGATCTGATTGGAGGTGATTTTGTTGCAGTAACAAAAGAGTCTTTAATATGGGGTTCCCAGACATTTTGAATTAGAAGAAAACACCTAAAATGAAACACATTAAGTGACAGATATTAAGGTATTTCCCTAGGACTCTTATGAAGGAAGGCTTCAGAGGATGCTGGTTATGAAAATGGCTTTGTCCTCAAAATTAAACATTCTTGTTTTCTCTAACTGGTGTAATTTCTAAAGTAAAAGGGTGTGATATTTTTTTAATTTGTTGGTAAACCTCTTGACTCACCACACCCTGTTGAACTACTGCCCTAGATCACCAATATAACAAGCAACCACAAACAAGGAGTGTCAGAGTGTTACACAAGCTGATTGGTAAATACCTCTGTGACCTGAAAAACAGGAGCTCAAAAAAAACATTTTATAAAAATAAGAACACAGACATGGAAAATGTTTCATGCTGATTTGATGTGCATCTTGCAGCAGATCCTTCAGATACAGGTGTGTGCTGTAGATAAACGATAGTGTGTGTGCATGCTGCATGGTGTGAGGTCTGTGGCCAGGGTTGATGCCACATAAACAGCAATCATAAAAATAAGCTCTAAAAATCCCAATTCCTTATTATTTCTGTAATTATGAATGATCTGTTTTTCTGTTTTTAACTTGTAATCTTTATCTGTGACAGATCTCTCTCTCTATCTCTCACTCTCTCTCTGACTGTGGCTCTAGTGGTAATTAAGGGAAAATCTGAAGCCACTCCGATGGCTCCTCGCGTCACTTAACTGCACCTAATTTATTCTTACGCAAGTAAACAAGTTAAAAAAAAAAAACGCCACACGCACGCACGCAGAAGGCGCGCGCACAAAGGAAAATAAAACGTGTAATTATTAAAATGAATCATCTATTGATTGGATGCGTTTGAAAAACGCGCTGCAAGGGAAAAAAATCCAGATGACTTGTTAAGAACCAATTTTACTTTCAGTTTCCCGTTTGCATTTATGAATTCAAATCACTGGCTAGGGTATTTTATCATCTTTTATGAGAGATTTTTTGTTTTATTATTATTCGAGGCTGCAGGGAATTTCTAAATTAATTTCTCCAACAGACACGTCGCACAATCTTTCAGAATAATGTTTATATCCTGATCAATAATCAACTCCGTCAGTGCTCACTAAATCTACCAAGGTGAACTTGTAAACAATATTTTAAGGGGAGAATTTGCGCATGAGTGTACATAAAAAGATATAAATCAATAAACAAATGGATTAACTAAATGTTATATTTTGGGAGGGATGTGTAAACTCTGATCCATCACACGACGTCAATGTGCGGTTATTAAACGAACAAACGTCTGTTTTTATAATAATTCAATTTCTGAACATTTTTTTTAAGATAATTGCGTTTCAACCACAAAATTCAAATGTAGATGTAAAAAAAAAATAAAAATCACGAGCGCTTCTTTAACGATAAAAACACCTCATGAAGCGAATGCGTTAAACTGATGGAACATTAATGCATCTTTCCGACTATCTGCCAGCACAGATATAAAAGTTTCCTTTTCTCTGCAGATGTGAAATGTCTGCCTCAGACCGTCTGAGCTGACGCCGATTGAAAAGGCAAATGCGCCAACTAGTGTCAGAAAGCGGCATGGCGGAGCGCTCTGCAGGGTGTGCCACCGTCACTTGATGTTACCCTGCACATTTCAGGTTTCTAATGAATTCAGCCTCTGGCACACACACACACACACACACACAGAAAGAGAGAGGGAGACATTACTCTGCTCTATCGTTTGATGTGTTTGCTTTAATTCTCATAAATTCACCTCAGTCAATTAAAATGATACGGATCTGTCCTACACCCATAATTTCATTTTATGAAAATGTAATTTACCGGAGGGAGAAGGTGTGAAGCCGCCAGACATAATAGCTTTTTATAATAAGTAAATGAGAGTAAAAGCCACATGTCTTTGCATTATGAATCCTTTCTTAGATAAATTAACAACTGCAGCAGAAATAGGTCGCTGGAGATCCTCTGACACACCAGTGTGACGAGATAAAGGCGCACTTTTTACATTTCATTCGCCATTTAATCAATTAAACTGTCTCCCAGTAAGACTAACAGTTCATAACAACGCAGAATCAGCTCTTATGAATTATGGTTAATTCCCTCAAATTAAATATCTAAGACATTTAGAGATTCTTTATCTACTTTAAACTGTGCTTTAAGTCCCTGGCTATCATTTAGAATCAATATGTCTCCAAAAAATTCCTTTTACACGCAATTCTGTACAAACCACATGTCCCTTCCTCATAACATTTTTTTTTTTTTTTAATTCTTACTGCCTCCCTGCATCGTGTTAACATGTGTCTATATGCCGTATGATAACACGCGCAGGCAGAAGAGCACAGATATGTATCAATAATTCAGCTCGTGTGTAACAACAGCACAGCGGGCTGAAGAAGGAGCAGCGCAGAGTGTGATTGGTCTGGTGAAAGCCCAACCCAGCAGATTCATTGGTGGAAATCATCTCCACACTCCCAACCACTAAACACTAAAATGACTCGGGTAAAATAATATCGCGGCACTCTGCACTCCTTTCAGCCTCGCGGCTCCTTCTCGCGCCCTGTGCCTCCTGCGCTAAAAGGATAACTTTAAAGGAAACTCAACGGGAGCGACGGGGCGCTTCATCTCAGAGCAGCGCTTTGGTTGGGAAGATCCAACGAGGATAAAAAAAAGTTGGAAGAACTTTTACGCAAGAAAAAGGACTGATGTGTCTCAACTTCAGTTTGACTTCAGATAAATTTAGTTCTACGCCTTTTTTCAGCGGAGTCTGGTGAGATCCGAAGAGTTTGGTTCTTTAGTCGACTTTATTTATTTTATTTTTTTTTTTTTACAAAGTTTAAATCCGAAAAAAAGTCATTCAGCTGGATTGTCTAACTTTGTGCATCACGGCTGGATTACCTGATTCCTGCCAACAGACTGTCACACATCGGCGACAGATTATTTAGGGGACTCATTCATTGATTTGAGATTATAGAGTAAGAGCTCAGATAGTTTTTGGCGTTGATATATCGCGTGCAGTCGGGTGAAACTGTCCATCAAGCGTGCGACAGATAAGAGCGCCGATATAACACAAGTTCAGCACAGTGAGAGACGTTGTGCGTTTTTTGCTGAAGCTAGTGAAAGCAAAGAAACCCTGATGTTCCTCAGGCTGACACATCCTGTGCAGATGATCTAGCACAGTCATCAGACTTTATCGTCTCTATTAAGCTAGCGAGGCTTTTTGTTTTCACTCACACGTAGCGCGCACTCGCCTCCATCCTCTGCGCTCACACGGTGGACTCCTGAGACCATCCGCGTCTGGAAGAAAAAAACAGAGAGACTGAAATCAAACAGTTTTTCTCCCAGAGTCCCACTTTTCTGATACAACCCAGTCAGGTGGCACTGACCCAAGCTGTTGTGATGCATATTCCCATAGAGCCGCCCACCACCAGACGGTTCACGCCGCCCTCCACGTCCTTCCCCTGCAGCAAGATTGGAGACAGCAACGGGGCCATGGCCACCCCGGGGCCCCTCAGGACGAGACCGGACACCAGGAACGTGGTGGACGTCCTGGCGGACCACGCCGGCGAGCTGGTTCGGACCGACAGTCCCAACTTCCTCTGCTCCGTCCTGCCATCTCACTGGAGGTGCAACAAGACGCTCCCCGTGGCTTTCAAGGCAAGACGCATGGCTTCTAATTATCATTTATTAAAGTTTTATTTTAATGACGCACACTGTGGTTTTTATAACTGCGGGGAATGCATGAGAAAAGACTTTAAAAAATAATTTAAGAGCGAGCAGAAAGATTTTAACGGGGCAATTTAATTACATTTATTTAGGAATATGAGTGAGCCCTGGATGTTGTGCTTTTCTGTTTCTGTGTGATTCATTTTTTGCAGGATATTAAATTATAAGTATAGATGGGCTGTGCTTTTATTGGCTTTAAAACGGAATCATGCAGAATAAAAACATCCTACATTGAGCCAGATGACCAAATGATTACAGATAAGAGGTCGGAAATTAAAAGGAGTCTGAACAAATACTTTTTATTATCGTACTCGTCTGTATTGTAAATGTTTTTAGTTCTTTTAAAATGTTTGTGGCTTGTGTCAATAGAAAGCTTTGCATCGTGTCTAAATAACAGTGATGTCGTTGGTAACACTTAAAAATATATTATATTAAAATGTCAGTAGTTTACATCTAACTGGTGGCTCTTCTACTTAATGAAATCTCGCAGCTCTACAATTTATGTGTTGATTTATTGTTGACATGGTGCTGAAATTGTGGACATATTCCTGCTCATTATTATGGGATCCGGATGCGGTTTTACGCGCAGCAGTGTGTACATTTTGGTTTGGTGACCCAGAGTGACCGCCGGCTTTCTTTTTCTCCTGTTCTTCCTTGTGCATGCAGGTCGTGGCTCTCGGTGACGTCCCCGACGGGACTCTGGTCACCGTGATGGCCGGAAACGACGAGAACTACTCGGCCGAGCTGAGGAACGCCTCGGCCGTGATGAAGAACCAGGTGGCCCGCTTCAACGACCTGCGCTTCGTGGGCAGGAGCGGACGCGGTGAGTTGAAATCCTCACACACACACACACACACACACACACACACACACACGGAGGCCTGCACACATACATACAGTGAGAGAAGATTTGCTTGTGATGACATTTGCAGCACCGTTTGGAAACGTGCTCATAACAAAATAATGGATCATATTTCTGCCTCTAAGTGGAATAACGACTGACAACTGACAGCATGTTATTATTTTTAGTTAATATGAACAATTACTAAACGTCTAGGTCACCAAATATGTTGCACAGGCGCACATAAAGGAAACGCTGACCCATTAAAATTCAGGCTTTTGAAAAAGATTTTCTCTGAAGTTCGGCCTGTTGTCCGTTACAAAGATAAAAAAGATTAAAAAAAAAAAAAAGAAAGAAAGAAAAAGAAAAGAAAAGAAAAGAAAGAAAGAAAAAAAACAGCGGATCTGGAAACATTCAGGTGTGGGTACGAAGGATGCCCACAAAGTGCCAACTGACGTCCGCGGGTGTCATCCGAAACATCTGGCCTGCGTCACGGTGAGCAGTTGCGATGTGTGACTGTAATTTTCTTAATCCAAGGGAATACACATAATTATCCACGTGGTGTCTCAGTCTGAGGGGTGGATGAATAAACCACCTCGCGATTCATGTCCCGGGGCAATTAGTCAAACAACCCACGCCGCCTAAAAGCTTACAGGTTAATGCATAGTATTATGGGTGTTGTGTTTAATTGCTGTTATAATAATGCAAACAATCTCACTCTGAACTGGCCCTGGATGCCCGTTGATGCCCTGAGCAAAAAAAATAATTGATCACAAAAATCTCTCATCCCTCTCAGAACCTTTTCCGGCCTCCTGTCGGCCTTTTATATTTCCTTTTCATGATAGCATTTTATTTTATTTAGAAAATCTGTCACCAATGAATGGGGAAATGCGTCTCGTCTCCAAAATAGAAAAAAGTAGTCTAATACCTTTCATTTCTGTGGTCAATTATCCCACCAGAGAATTCTTCCCTTTTCCTCCCACGCAGTCTCTTTTTAACAAGAGATGCCTTTTCTCGGAGGCGGGGACGAGCACCGGACAGCGCTGCACGACGCACATGGGAGCAAGATCCTGCCTTGTTGAACAATAAACTATCGCTGTAAGCGCTTTCGCACAATCTGGAACACATTCTCTCAATAATTTAAATCATACCCGCGGTCAGGCCATCAAAAGAGGTGGTCTCGGCCTCTTTTTTTTTTTTTTTTTTCATTAATTCAAAGACAAAAGCCAGCGATGATTCGAAGTTGAACAAACGAGGTATTGTTGCAAATAAGGAGGTCATGTAAAATATAAAATATAAAAATTCTTCCCTAACGTTGACCGACATGTTGCTGTGCTGCAGGAAAGAGCTTCACTCTGACCATCACGGTGTTCACCGGACCGCCGCAAGTCGCCACCTACCACCGCGCCATCAAAGTCACAGTGGATGGACCCCGAGAACCGCG
>OMLP01014526.1:27460-66748 GCA_900302685.1 Spondyliosoma cantharus
GGCTCCGTCCCTGGAGAGCACGACTGGCTTTTCACCACACTCAGCATATGTGTGTGTGTGTGTGTGTGTGTGTGTGCGTGTGTGTGTGTGTGTGTGTGTGTGTGCCCACAGTCAAGCATTCCTGCATGTATGTGTGCTTCCCTGCGCATTTGCCATTTATTTTTCCTGCCTTTTCTTACTCGTGACTGACTAGCAGCGTTTGCACGTCGACTGGTGTGCGAGTGTATATTTGTCCGTGTGCCTGCGCTGCGCCCCTCTGTGTGTGTTCTCCCTCTGGCTCGTCTGACTCCTCACCTGCTAGTAAGCTCCCAGCAGGCCCTCCATTGAGCCATCACTCAGTGTGCCACAGCGCTGCCTTTAAACAGAGGAGGTCTCCAGGGATAATAGCAGGGCGCGGCCGACCTCTGCTCCAGTCTGCAGCCACCGCTGCTGCACTGACCCACACACACACACACACACAGTCTGTGTATGTGTGTGTGGATTTCTGCGAGACAAAGAGAGAGTGAGTGAGTGAGGAGAGGATGAGGTGGAGAAGAAGGGAAGCCTTGGCGGGATAAAGGGCTATAGTGTTATTAGAGCCTCAGTGATTGAGAGAGTGTCACTATAATCATGGTGATCATAGTGTTTTGACGAGATTAGCACCTTTCTGAGCCTTGATGGTGCTTCAGATGTTGGGTTCGTATTTTCAGTTCCAGACTCTTGATGTTAAAATCCTGCTGCATAGCTGAGTGTGTGTCCTTGTTTTTTGTTTTTTTTTCTATTTATGAGAAACAATGATTAACTTCAGGGCAAAGGCTGTTGTGATTAGCAAAGGGAGAGGCTGAGATGATAACCTGAGTGAAAAATACAGCAAGGAAAATCTAAATTCACAGAGTTTTTGTATAAACATTGTTGATACAAACAATCCCAGAATTCAAAATTGAGTTTGTTTGTTTGTTTTTATTTACTTATTATTTTCCAGTCTTACTATAACCATGCTAGTTTTTCCATAACCCATGTTTTTGTTGCCTGACCTTAGCCAGACACAACAATCTTTCCTGAACTGTAAAGGGGCCATAAGTAATAATAAAAAGAATTGTCCCCTTGCCAAAATCCATACTCCAAACAAAGAACATATCACCAGAGTAACTGCTAACTGCTCTTAACTGTAGCTGCCATTAGCTCGTTAGCTCACCTGGCTATGCAGCTAGCACTCCTATTAGCTGACTCTGCCCAGACCGGTAGCATGGAGCACCGGGGTAGTGTTGGTGTTGTTCTCTATACCTTTAACAATCTGAGTTGAAAAATGTTAAAACTTCCATTCCACTTCAATTTTTGAAGATAAAAGTCAGAAAAAAAGAAAAAAAATTGGCATTGAATGTAGAAATTAATACCGTCATTGAGTTTTACGGACTTGAAATAAGAACAAAAAGTATAGTATTACCTTTTTAGAACACTAAAGTCAGTGATATAATGTTTGGATGAAACCCTAGCATCTATATGTTGCTCTTAAGCCACGGCTGCTCCCCTCCCCTCCTAGATTTAAAAACTCTCCTGCAAAACACAGAAATTTATCTGAAGGTGATATTAATCATTGTTGTAGGAAATCGTTCTGTGTGTACGTGAGTGGGATGGACGGTCATTTATATGTCAAGTCCAACACAAGTTTAAGTAGAGGGTTAATATATACACGGGATCTAAGTGATGATATTACTGCGGCTATGAGTGTGCGATGATGATATATATATGTATATCATTTAATGCATAGTTATTTTTAAGTATGCAGCCTTAATTACAGGGCTCGCACACAGCAGCAGGTACAACTGTGTGACTACAATTACGTGCAGCAGACCTCCCTGGAGGTGGCCAGTGTTCTGTGTTAGCATCAGTTATGTAACCAGCCAACCTAAGGGACAGAAGCTCATGGAAGATGAGATGGCGTGTGACTTCCTTCCTCCCACTACTGTCACAAAGCCGCAAATACACTCTGTACACATGCACACACACACACACACACACACACACACACGCACACACATGCTGTGTTAAATCTGGCACTCCTCAGAGAAGTGTTGGAGCCACTGCCATCGCTGAATAAGCTTCCTCGATGTGCACGCTTGAGCAGAAATATTTGACATTGTTTTTCTAATGTTCAAGCGTCTACACAGCCATGGTGACACAGATGTTCACTGTTATTCCGGCTCCTCTCAGGACTGTGTGGGAGATCTCCTGTTGGTTGAGTGGCATCTGTTGAGGCAGGGCAGCTAGCACCTTTATCATCTTTTTAAGTACACAGGGTTTAGCGACTCCCAGCACAGCCCCACCTGACATCACCCTGAAATGAAGTCCAATCAGGCAGAATAACACCTGTGTGGGCACGCAGCGCCATTAAACTGCCATCTAATGGTCCCCTGTATGAGCAGCCACTCACTAAAACACCATGTAGGTTAATGTAATAATGTGTGTGTAATACTACGGCAGCTGATTCGGAGGTTAATGGAGCCTCTCTTGTGAACGAGGCTTTCATCCCAACACATTCCCCGCATATTACAGCAGTTTCCTCATCCCGTGTGTCTGTATCTCTCATCTACTTCAGCGAGGAGTAAACATGTTCCTCAAGAGCAGAATAATTAGAGTCATGGCGAAGTGTGGTTTTACCCTTTCAGGAGTATGTGTCAGTGATTAAAGCCGTGTTTGCTCATCAAAGTCTGTTTTCTGGAAAATTCTTAGACAGACGCATGAAACAATGAACTGTGGCAGAACATCAGAAGAACGTACAGAACAATCCCAACTAAAGCTTCACTTACATTACATTATCACGTGACTTTCATCAGCTGCTCAGCTGTCATGGAGATGGAGCTATTGAAATGCAAGTTCATAACTGATATGATTTCCTCCACAGCACTTTTTTAGTTTAGAAGTTAAGTTAACCACGACAGGTTATTCTTGACCTTGGTTTAAGTATGTCTACAAAACAATCCTGACTCAAGTTGAAACGGTGTTACTAGCCTTTCAACTGTATAACCACAAACAAGAAGCCCTAAAATTGCTAGAGATACAATTTTACTTGTTACTGATACTTCATGTCAACACATTATTGCCCCTGACGACTAGGGAAACTCACGCTGCTGATGAAGATCATGTGAACTGGTTGAAAGCACCAGAAAAAGGTCACTAAATGAAGGTCCAAACTTGGAAAACTACTATTTCAAATAAAAGGAAAATCAAGACAATCTTTATGTATTCATGTTAAATTTTCTGAAATTGTCATCTCTAGAAAACTTTTGAACTTGTTTTAGTTATCTTGATCTGTATTCATCAGATCTCTAAGGGATGCAGTGAAGAATGCAGTTAAGAGCCACTTTAAATAGTTCAAAAAGCTTTGCAATCTTTAAATGACAGCTCTCACCAGATCACATGATGAGAACATGCATCTTCAGAGCGGCAATAGCCAATTAGAGTTGATGTATGTTTGTAAAACATCTTCTTTAAGCAAAAGGCATCACACTGTGTCGTTCTTGTTGACCCTGTAGACAGTTTACGCTCTCTTATCCCTCGCTGGAATATATCTTTATTTCTTTAATTCACAAACAAAGACAGAATATGTTGCTGTTTGTGCACACGATAGCTGTAATGCACCATCGTCCATCCACTGAGAATGAAATTCTCAGAGTGGAGTATGCGCCTCATGGCGGCTGTCTGATTAGCGGAGTGATGTGTGGTGGTGGGAGTTTGTTAGGCTGCAGTTCATTTGCCGCTGCGCACCCAAGGGAAGTTTAATTGAATAAAAACTTGGCTCTGTGCTGCTTCATTCAACAATAGCTATAATACTAGCCATGAGCGTTGAGGACGGACAAACTAATTTATGGCTCAGACAGTCAGTAGGTTAAAAATCCGGTGGGACAGGTGACAGATTAATGTTTATATTATTTCAAATGTGATGTTCAAAGAGAGAGGGGGGCAGGGAAAGAGACATTCAAATCATCTCCCTTATCGTCAGTTCTCTGCTCCCACTAAGCAGGCTGATCTGTCTTATGGCATTAGTTTGATGTGTTCAGATTTAGCTCAAATAAAAGTGGAGAAGGGCTGAAGAGAAGAGAGGACAGAGAGACGGAGAGAGGAAAACAAGGCCCGCTTAGAACTGAAAATACACATATTGTCATTCTGATTACTGCACCCGCTGAACCGGAGTTACTGTCAAATTGAGATGGGTTGTGTCGTGGTTGTGCGTACACTGTTGATCCCTAACCTTTAATGGCGTGTGCTCGCGTGGAGCAATTACAGTTACACAGTGGTGGTAGGAGGCAAAGGTTGGGTTATTACTCTTCCCTTTTCAGAGAGCTGCGATAATCAAATTATATTTTTTAATTGTGTTCTTCCTCATCTCGCAGGCTGCATTCACACCCTGCATATTGTGGCTGCGGCAACATGATTTACTCACTTTTGGGGGTTTGAAATGCCAATACACGGCCTTTCAACCATGATCGGATACAATAATTAATTGCGATTTAATGGAATGGATTGCAGTTTCATTTAAAATCGAGATCATTTATTATTCCAAATTACTGTTAATATGACTGTGACTGTGATTTAAATGAAGAGATATGTACAGTAAGATTACAAGCCTGGTGTTTGTGAGGAGCAGCGTCTATGTGTTTTTATGATTGTAACCCGACGGTTACATTGAATAACTCAGAATAACCGAATTATTGTCAGGATGAGTGATGAACGTGTGCAACCTTTCAAATAATCAAAGAAAACTGCGATTGAAGAGAGATTGAAACCTGAAAGTTGGGATTTGTGTTTATATATTGATTTTCGGTCGCTATCCCAGTTCATATCGTTCATATTCGTTTTTATACCAGTGATTAGCCTTGCTAAATATGCTTTGGATGAAACAAATTTGTTGCTTTGGATTGCGCTAAATTTCCCCTCCTGATCCAAGAACAGTGACATTCTCGAGCAGCACATTCTCGCTCCCGCTCTGAATGCGGCAACTTGGTTATTGGCCTTAAATGGCTGGAAGCTGGTCGTTAGTTTGGGTCAACACTTAGCGGACTCCAATTTTAGCATCATAAGTTCCTGTTGCACTCAGACCAGATAAAGGCACTGAGACGAGGCAATCGAGGACGTGCGTAAAGTCACAATCTTTGGACTGTAGTGGAAAATAGTGCACTGTACATTTGCATTAAGTTGAATTCTGGGTATTTTATGCAAATCAGGGGTGTCCAGCATGACGCAGCGCCTCTGTAAACTCCTGAAAAACTATATAAACTAAATGTTGTCAAATTAAAATAAAGGCAGATCGGCAAAAACGTCTTCAGAAACACATTTTGCTGTGATGTAAGAGAAAGGTGCCAAACAAGCCGCCTTGTTGGTCCTTGAGTGGCGTTCATCCGATCGGTTGCAGCCAGTGAGTTTTTTGCCTGTGGTTGTAGCACGTTTTGACGTTTTGAAGTGTGCAATGACGCCCCTGTGGACACACACCTTGATGCTCTACCTGTGCCTCTAGCGTCAATTTTGAACGTGAAGGGCTCTGCAGTCAAGTTAGCGACAATACGTAATTTGCATTGTCCAGTTAGATTTCAACAGAGGTTACATGCAGCGTCAAACTTAGAAGCTTAAGGCCACTGACCAGGCTGCTGTATTTGATGCTTTGAGAGTGAGAACGGGCTATCTTCGGCAAACAGGGTGCAGCAATTTGATAGTGCAGACTGTGTTTTAGGGCCTATGTCTAAAACACTTTTCGTGAGGGAAATGTGTCCTGTGTGTTGACTTTTTTTAATTTATTTTTTTACCTATACCACAATCTCTCCCTGAGATGAAACAAGTGCTTTGAACTTCTTAAATGAAACCATTAAAAAAACATGAATCAGAAAAAGGACACCGAGGCCAAGTGCTCAATCAAGAGAAAGCAGCGAGGAGAAAAGACGTATTAAATCCTTTTTGTAACTGGGCACATTAATTATGCTTTAGATGTAAGTAGTTCTGTTCTGCTCTGCAGATACATTCAGAATGAAACATTTTTCGTTGCCGGTGAACCTCAGATGTGTTCTATAGAAATGTTTCCTTCTTATGTTGATCTGTCTGGCTTTACATTACACAAAGCGTTTATGATAATGCAAGATAATCTCCATAATAACCACATGGAAAGCTACACAAATCACTTCATGGTTGGTGTGAAGTGTAAGCTTCGCTCTGCTGGGGCAGTGAGACACGAGGGGTCATCAGTTTGCGAGTATTCAGTTTGTTCCGCTGTGGTGTGATCTGAATCTGAGGAGCGCGTAATAGCATATAATTGAGCCACTAGTTTACACAGCCAGTTGAAACTGAGTGTGGAAGCCCTTTGCTTTTATGTAATGTGCCCTCTGCAGCTGTGGTCACAATCATGCTGAGACAATTACCAAGCGCCCTGGCATGTCTTCGCCGCCGTGCTCTTTGCTCGTGTGCGTTGTCGCAGAGCAGCTCAGGCGCAAACTCTGCCTCTCCCGCCATATGTGTCGTCCTGTAGCGATGAGAGGGAGACGGGTCGTCCTCCAGAGCAGATGCGCTGACGCCAGAGAAAAAGTTAGTTCACTTCCCTGGCATATCACCCGCATTCCCTCTGTGATCCTTCACTTTCTCCAGATTTCCTGCCATCGCTCAGAACTCTGGGAGATTTCTGAAAAGATTCCCAATCACGCTGACAAACCCCAGTGTTCTGGCTTGTGATCATCTATGTGTGTGTGTGTGTGTGAGTGTGTGTGTGTGTGTGTGTGTGTCTTCTACTCTTACTCTGCTCATAACTCCTCCTTTTGCTCCCTTTTGCTGTCTTATTTTCTATTCCTCATATTTTTCTTCCTGTCCTCCCCCACGTCATTGAACCATCTACCCCCTCACTTTTTTTTCTTTTACCCCGTCCTTGCTTCTCTTTTTTCACTCCTCTATCCTTGGCTGACTCACTTCATAAAGAGCAACTCCACATCAGGCTGAAAAACAGTGCTTCACTGGCTCCACCAGTAAAAAGGTTTAGATATCTGACTAGCATCCTTGCTGGGTGTGGTCGGGTGTGTGCTTTGTTGTACTGTAACTACAAGCAGTGATGGCTCCTTTGGCGACACACCCTGGAGCACACTTTGACTTCACTGCAGCAAGGAGAGAAGTTAAACCACTGGAGGCAAAAACGTGATTTTCAATTTTGCCATGAAGCTCAAGAAATGTTTTGTAGACTATGAAACGTTATGCCATTAGCATCAGGGTGAGTGGGTAATGACTGATTTTTCTTTTTTGTGGTGAACTGCTCCTTTAAGTTACACATTAAAGAGTTACTTAAAGGAACTCTCATTTTCCCTCCGAACTGTGGCAGTCCTTAGCGCTGCATGTTATATTGTGAAGCTGGTCAGATATTTGGTCAAATATCAGTGCAAGGCGATCTTAATCTACACATCTCCACTTCCTGTGTGGACAGGAAGTTCATTGACAAAGCGCTGTCTTGTTGCTGAAACACCTTCAGTCAATATAAAGAGGTCATTACGTAACATAAATAAATTAAACGTCCAATGCTGAACTTAATGAGACTCTTAATGATAATAACTTTAAGTTACGCATTAATCTTCTCCCTCCCTCGCCATATTTCCTGACCCTGAATCCTCTCTGGCCTCCCTGCTGTAATGACTTTGAGCCAGGTTTTGAGATCACAGCGTGTCTGACTATGCAAAGAATGACTCACATACAGCAAAGTGCGGGCCAAGTTCAGTCCTGGCTCAAGTTATTCCACGTTTCCTCCCACCACGTCTCTCTGCGTTTGAATTCTTTCATGGCACCAGTTCCACTACAGCGTAGTAGATGTTGTTGACTTTTCTCATAACTCCTCTTGTAGGTCATATTTCATCGCTTAGTTTAGGAATGTTAAGCATGATACATATACATACCTGGGATGTTTGCATTTTGAGTGTGTCTCTGTCTTACACATGCTTTTTGTCGTCCCTGAAGATGAACCGGTAACAACTCAGGCACAGATTTCAAAGCTTTCTCCTGTTAGGGAGATAAACAAGATAAAAACAGGATAGTGAGGAGCGGAGGGCAGATTAGAGAAGTAAAAAAGAAAGATGAGGAGATGAGAGGCAAAGTGCCAAAACTCCCTGTCACTCCAGTTCAAACCTCAGTGGCAGCGGTTCATGGCAGGACTATCTGTAATTTAGCTGCTGATAAGATGTTAAAGCTATTAAAAAAGAGAAGACAGAGAGAAAAAAAGCAACACTGTAAACAATTAAAGTCTTCTTAAAATAACTGCTGGGAACACTGTTAAATGTTTCACCAACAAAGCTGTCATCGAGGCCTTTTAGAAGGGGAAAAAAAAATAGAATCTGCCACGAGGAGCTGTTTTCAGATTTTCAGCGAACAAAAACAGGAATATGACTCTGCTGAAGCAGCCACACTGTCACAACCTCTGTATGTGAGTTATTTTTACTCTGAAAGCAGATAAACACGGCAATTACTAATGTTTAGCTGAGCTGCTAAAACACCAAGCCTGCTAAATCCTGCTAATTAAGTCCAGAGAGGTAAGAAAAGAGGGAATATTTCTGTTGAGATATGAGAAGACGCTTCTTTTTTTCAGTCGAGAACTTCTAATCTGCTTTAATCACAGCTTTGATGGGTTTGTGCCTTTAATGCCTCTGCTCTATTGACACACCCACACAATCTAAAAATGAGGAGAGCCCTCGGTACATCACATCGTGTGTTTTTGAGCGTTTGTGATGTACTTTGAAAACTGTTATTTCATGATACAAGCAGGCATATTTATTTTCCCGTAATCTAATTTACCCGGAGCACACATGAAAAACCCACACAGAGGCAGACGTGGCGGTGGTGTCTTCCTGTGGCAAAGCGTGTTGCGCTGTCTGTCTGGGTAGTCAGGGCTGAGATTGCCAATAAATAGTGGCCGGTGGCCTTCAGCATCACCAGCGGTGAGAGATTTGTGTCCTCGTGCCTGATTGGTCCACGCCTGAGGAAGAGAACAAAACCATCTCGTTAATCAAGGAACACTGTGGGGACACAGTGTGTGTGTTTCTGTGCCACTCACACTCTGTGCTGGTGGCGCGTTGTCAAAATGCTATGTGAGAGACAGAGAAAGTGAGTGTTGTATGTGTGCAATATTATGTCAGGCGATTGAGACGGCGGCCGTGCAGAGCTGAGCTGATGGGTGACAGATGACTGGGTGTTAAAGGCCTCAGGAGCAGCCATGACTCACGTGCACGCAAGTGTGTGTGTGTGTGATTGTTTGTGCACAAACTCTAACTGCAGAAGCTGTCACATTATAGTCCTACCTGTGCTTGCTTTCCTCCTCGCACCAATTTTCACCTTTGGGGCTGTCAAATAAAGTCTGGTGTGATATGAAGTGTGAGTTTGTGTACGATGTACCATTTTAACACCAATGTTAGCAAGTTTGTCCATCTGCTTTTTTTCTTCTTTGGTATGTTGGTCAAATGCACTTAAAACAGGGAATAGCTGGAGACAATGTTACTTCTTCTTTTCGTCTTCTTTTTAATATCTTTTACTTCAGTCAAAATGGCATTTTTTTGCAATTTGGCGCCCCCCATCGAGTGTCGTGAATACAAATCCCAGGTCTGTAATCAGTTGTCAGATGTAATGTACAACAAACAAAACTTAGTAGGCCATAAGAATGTTATGAGTTGCAAACTGTTGAGCCTCTCACTGAAGTTACATAGTGCAGAAACAATTGTTGGGGGACAGACAGAGACACCACTCACCCTGTTACAAGACACTGTACCATCAACATGATTTAGAAGCTGTTATTTTAAGTTGAAAAAGTCCCATTTGTTGCTTTAAAGGGGTAAATAGAGACCTTAAATGACGTTCTGAATTCAGAGTTTTGTTCAAATACAGACCTTATCAGAAGTAAAATAACTGTAAACACTATTTTCAGGCTTTCTGCTCCACTTTTTCAAGCTGTTTAAGTACTTTTCGCTCTCCGAGGGTTGAAACTAATAACAACTGTGTTTGCTTTTCTTGGTCCTGGGTGCCTGACTGTGTCAAACTGCCAGGTTCAGGGGCTCACACCCAGGCTGTAAATGTATACCCTCTGGTGCTGCTAAGCAAATGTCGGCTCTGTGTTTAATCGAAAGCGAGAAAAAACTGCAAAATCAGAAACTCAGCTAAAGTGCTGCCCTAACATAAGGGGGAAGTATTGATTTGAAATTCGGAACGAGATGATGAGTAAACACTGGATCATGGGATTTACATTTCAGTCAGCCGATTTCTGTTTCATAACTCTAATCTCACATTAGCTCACATGGGGATGCGGTTCTACAGACAGATGCTTATGAAAGATAAGGTGTCTGTGGGGCTTTTGTACAGTGGGAAGAAATATTCCAACTTCTTCCAGTAAGTCAGAGCGGACTGTGATTCCTTAAAATAGCACCCAAGAGTGGACATTCCCACAGTGACATCATTGCATCAGAATGGATCAAAATGTATTTTCCCAAAGACCAAGAGCTTAAGTGAGGAAGCTGGTTCCTCCGACTTTAACTCCAGGCCAAAACCACCATGACCGCAGGCAACTGTGATTATTTCTGACTGTGTGATGAAAGTAAAAACAATAACGTAAAAGAGTTCTCCACTGATTTAGCTTTGCACTCTCGCAACTCTGTCAGCAGACAATAAATCCAGGTGTGTTGTGCTGGTTATGCATGACTTTGAGTCGATAGCCTCAAGCAGAGATGAGGAGCGGGCCTCAGAGGTCTGATCAGCTCTCTTGTTCTTGTGAACTCGTAGTCTTCAGCCCTGACCTGTGTGCTGACTCAAGTGACTGTGCTTGAAGCATTTATCAGACAGCTCCCTCTAAAGCCACAAAAGATTTTACAGTTGAAGAGTTGTTTTGTGTCTCATGTGCAGCAATGTGTCGTAAGAGCGATAAACAGATCGGTGTGTCAAATCAGTGCAGTTCCCCTTTAAATATCATAATGCAATGTTGTTTTTGTTTGTCTTTTTCACTTTAAAAAGGAAACTTCACCTCGTACTGCAGCAACCCCTCGGAAGTTAGTAAAGAACGACAGAGTTAGACTGCGAGTGCACGTCAGAGTCTCTGACAGATAAAGTGCCTGATCATTGTCAATTCAGAACGAGACTGAAAGATTCATAACTTTACTGTTACATGATAAATGAGCCCGTTGTTGCCGTTATAACACCAGATGAAAGACGATACCGCCAGACCAACACGGCCGATAAAATAATAGCTGATCACAAAAAACCTTATGATGCATTTCATGAGAGCAAAGACCTCTAAATGAGCGACCAAACGAGCTGAATACATCTATTTCTCCTCTTTCTTTTTATATCACCCTGCTCAACTAATTTCACTCCTTGCGATTTCCTTTCCTTCCTCCAGCTCCATCACCCTCTCTGTCCTGGAGGTAGCCTCAGGGCTGCCAGGTGTGTGTGTGTGTGTGTGTGTGTGTGTGTGTGTGTGTGTGTGTGTGTGTGTGTGTGTGTGTGTGTGTGTGTGTGTACCTTGAAAGTTTGTTGCCGTCGTCGTCTCAGAATGTCCACGAATCAAGTTTGTGTTTAAGTTAGAGTCTAGAAAACATTAAGAAATATCGACTATAGCGCTGCAATGATTAGTCGATCAACCGATTTAAGTGAAAGAAACGTTAATTTCCAATTTATCTCGATTTTTTATCAATCGTAACAGTCATTTTTCAAGCAAAAATGTGAAACGTCAAACCTTAGATGTGAAGATGTGCTGCTTTTTTTTACTTGTATGACAGTAAATGAAAAGTCGTTGGGTTTTGACACTATTTAGAAACTATTTGAAAGTTTCAATTTAAGCTTTAGGAAATAATGACGAGCATTTTTCAGATTTTCTTTTACATTTAATCAACTAAATGATAAACTAATTGATCTTGAAAAAAAACAGGCAGATTAACCAATCATGAAAAGAATCGTCGTCGTCGATCGGACTATTGAGTTTGATATAGGACTAAGCTTGGTTGAATTAAAGGTGACTGTTGGGCCTTGGCGGAGGTATGCGCTCAGTGCCATTCTAGTGGCATATTTATTAGTGTATTCATTTAAATCAATATGCTTGATTTGCAGTGTGCTTGATTTTTAGTGTAATCCACATTTTCTCCAATATAAAATCAGTTACTTAATAAATTCATGTCACTCAAACTGTTTATAAAACATACCTGAACCATCCTCTGACACACACTCACACACACACACACAAATCCAAAGTAATGTTCTGACTGTTCACTATGAAAATAAATTCCTCCATCTATATTCCCCATCTGACATAGCGAGCAGCCAGCCACGGGGTCAGAATCAGCGCAGGGAAAGGTGATGGGCTGTATTTAAACGAATTAAATATTAATAGTCAGCCAATTAAAATTGGGGCAGCCGGACTGTCCCAGGAATCCAGAGCAGACGTTAGCACGGCACTAATAAGATGATTTCCATTAGCCGTGGCCAGACAATGCAGGTAACGACCAACAGGGCCAGAGAGACTCGAGGCAGGTGATCGGCGGGTTGGGGGAAGTCTGACTCATGCCTCAGCTTAAGGCTGATGAAGCACATGATGTTGCTTGGAGAAGTACGTCTTCACGTGTGAGTGAGCGATTAAAGATTGTCGACGACCGCTGCTTTTTAATTCCAACCCTGTAACTGCATGTCAATCCAAAGCAAACCTTTTCTCTTTCTCATTCTCTTCAGCTCTTTCTTCACCCTCTCTCCATCCTTGTCTCTACTCAGTTCAGTGTAATTCATCAGGGAAATGGGGAATTTTGTAAGCCGTTGTTTTTGTTGGCTGCAGAGCGCGCACACACCAACATACAAACTCAGAGCAGACATAAGCTCATACGCAGCAGAAAGTGCAGATGGGACGCTGTCCGGTCATATGAAACGGCAGAGTAATCACAGCATCTCAGGCAAATTACTACAAGTGAAATTCCAGCTGAATTTTTAAATGAATGACCTTTTTTTGTATTATTGCTTTCCATTCACCACGTGCACTACTGTGATTTGCTGACTCATCGGTACTCGAGGACACACAGCTCATCGCATCACGCTCGTCTTTCTACCCGCAACCTCCCGTTATCTCCTCTTTCATAGCTACAGTATTGCTATTCTTAGCAGGGGGACGCAAAGTTCTCCATTACAACCCAATGGATACTGATGTCTACTCGTGCTTTCTGTTGGCCCCAGTGTGTGTGTGTGTGTGTGTGTTGCGTCTAGTGCTAAGCTAGCTTGAGCCAGCTGCATCGCACACGCCTCATGCATGGCTTAACTGAGCGAATGCCCGTCTGTGTGGGTGTTTCTGTATTTGTAAGTCCATGCATTTGCATGTGTGTGCGTGTTTGTGTGTGTTTGTGTGCTGCTTATCCATGTTTAATTCTTTTTCATGTGTATGCCTGCTCATATTATCTATACCCCCTGCATTTCCCACCTCTCTTCTTCTTTCTTTCTCTCAAACACACACACACACACACACACACACACACACACACACACACACACACACACACACAGTGGTATTCACAGAGTAATCAGTGCTGCAGCTATTATTAATGAGAGAGAACCAGGTCATTAATATTTAAGCAGTGTCACTGGGGCCACTGCCATGAGAGTGTGTGTGTGTGGTCTGTTTGTGTGTGTGTGTCCACATATAGAAGAGGGGCAGAGGGACTATAAGGCAATTTCCTCGGGCAGCGTAGTGAGACCTACTCTATTACAATAGGATAGACAGAGATGGAGACATATTACTCCCTTAAACAGAAGGAAGGAGCGGGAGGAAGACAGAAAAAGGAGGAATCTGATTTTGCTCCTTGTCCTCCAGTTCCTTTCATTTCATTTTGTTAGCTTTCCTTTCCTTTTCCTTTCATTTCCTTTCCTTTCCTTTCGTTTTGTTTCCTTTGCATTCCTTTCCATTTCCTCTCCCCTCTCCTCCGTCAGTAGTTTTTGTTCTATGGAGGATAAAGAGGCTCAAATGGGAAACAGCAGATATCTCATTACATCACACTGGATAGGATGGGCCTGGGAGCTTCCTGTGTGTGTGTGTGTGTGTGTGTGTGTGTGTGTGTGTGTGTGTGTGTGTGTGTGTGTGTGTGTGTGTGTGTGTGTGTGTGTGTGCGCCCTTCAAAAGGAGTGTTACAATATCACAGCGGCTAATCAGCTGTCAATATTTTTATAATAATGTATCGAATGAGACGTAAAAACAATCTTATAGGTTGCACATAGTGATGAACCTACGGAGAATGACCACCTGAATCAGCAGCTCCCCTCTGCTTTACAGAGCTTTGGAGCAACTTTCAGCATAATTATGGTTTTATCTGTCTGCTGCCAACTTTACTGACTCGGTTTCGCTCAGGCAGCTGTTGTCACTCGCCTGCTGCAGGTGATTTAAAATGCATCAGGCAGTAATCTAAAGTCCAGGGTCCACAAAGTGATATCACAGACACCGCGTCCTTGTTGTTGACAGTCTTTGTGTGGGACAATAAGACGCTTTTTTTTTTTCACCGAGCATGCTGCTGAGAATTTGAACTGTGCAGCATTTGTTCTTTTTTAGCACTTTTCTCTATTAAAAACAAGAGCATAACCCCAACAAGCTGGAAACCCCAGATGCCAAGGATTGTTTTTCTTCTGAAAAATAAAAGCACTCCTCCCTCATTTTTTCTCACCGCCATTTTGTAACAACAGCCATTTAAAGTGTTGCGTTTTTATGCGCTCCTCTACCAGCTTCCACTGGCGTCGACAGGTTCGCCATTCCGATCGCTATGAATGTAACAACCACAACCACGGGGGTATATCGGGGGGGACATGACCCCTCAAATCCTGGGAATAACATGATCTCCCCCAAATATTTCACTGAAAACAAGCCTTTAATTTCCACATCTAACTATAAAGCAGGTTATCTCTGACTGTATTATTCGCATGGGCTAGCTCTAGAACCATACATCTGATCTACTTCCGGAGGTGTGTTGCTGAGGAGCCAAGAAGTGAAGTGTTGAATTTGGCTACATTGAACGTGACATGTCCGATATAAATAACTTTTCAATAAACAGCGAACAGCGCTCTGTGCAGCAGTGGGGCTGTGGCGTCAGTGCTCTGGGCTTCATGGCCCCTGATCACGTGGGGAAGCAGACATAAAATAAATGTAGATTAGCGTGGTGCAACAACTTGCTGTAGTAAAGTGTTGCGGTGAGAAATTAAAAAAAAGCAGAAGGTAAAGAAGTCTGGATGAGAGCGGAGACACGGTCAACAAAAGGTGAGATTACAGTTTCTCTTTATGTTAGCTTGAGGGTAGCTGGCGAGCCACAGTAACATTAGCCAGTAATCAGCAGCAGTTTGAATTCAAGTCAATGAAAAGGTTTGAAAAGCAATGTAGTGTTCATGCAGTGTTTGTCTACACACCTCAAACCTAAACTACTGACCAGGTCGATTGTTAGCATCTCCTGTAACAATATATGTATATACAACCATTCCCAAAACATGACTATTGCAACAAAACAGCGACAGGCGTTCCTACATTACCTAAGTGATGTAGCTTTACTGCGTTAGTGTGTTAGAAGTACTCACCATTGATTTCTGGTTTCACACAGTTGTCTCCTGAATGAAAGTCCTGCACTTGTTTACAGACTTTTCACTCTTCCTTCTACCTTTCCTCCACTTCCTCTTTTGCAGGTGCAATAATTGCTACAATATATGGGTCGTAATAAGCAGTTCCCATTTTTCCACCTATGAAGACAGGCTCCTCATTAGCAGAGTTACAGCACTACACCGTCCCTCTCAGGAACTGCTCTTTTAAATTTTGTGTAGTTGATATCACCTTTTCGCCCCTGCGTACAGCAAATGACACGTGGCTTGTAAAGAAACACTGTATCAGCACATTCAATTATTAGATAGTGTCAAATGCAGCTGCTGTTACGGACCTCACATGTTGACCTGTTGGTCGCAGGTGTAACTAACAACATTAATTGTGTTTGCATCTCATTTAGGTGTTCCAGTGTCGCGGTCCTGCTATCACATAAGCTGTCTCACTGACATGGCCTACATAGAATGAAAGCATAATTACTGTTACCACAGCACAGGTCGGTGGCCTCCGACTATTACATGCAACAAAATGGCAGCAGCTTATTATATGCGTTCAGTGTTGCACTGACATTTGTAACTTGCCGTCTACAAAGGCTAGCATGTGAACTAATATAAGGATCAGCCTTTAAAGCTGAAATACATAAATGTATGTGTTAACCTCATCGTGTTGACTAACACACTAATCACTTTGTGTCCATTTAAATAAAAACTGTCATTGGTTGTGTTCACATTGAGACCATGACTGTGTCTCAGTCCATTACTTTGAGAAACAAAATGTATAATTTCATATGAGGCTTCCAGCTGTGGCATGCTATGACTTTCCTACAGCGTCTCTACAATGTAAAGCTGGCCAGATAAAATACTGTAAGCGGCTTAGTCGCCTCAAAAGAAGGAGACAGCCGAGTCTACAAAATTAATTTGGCCGTTGAAGAGCGTTTCTGGTGAAAAACAGCTCCTCTGAGAAAATACTCTTCTCGAGCCGCTTCCTCAAGTCCTTGGGAAGCGAGTACACTACAGTTTGTTTACTACTCCTGGATTCATTCACATATAATAAACACACACATATACACACACTAACACACCACTGCACACAAACACACACACCCTTGAGACGAACCCTCGTCATGATGCAGCTGAGCTAAGCGGTTTTCTGCGCACACACACACTCTCCCTCCCTCTAATGTAATTGTGTATGTCGCCAACATAAACAGAAAGGCAGTGTGACCTGCCAGAATATGAGCCCATGGCGGTAATGCGATTACTAGCGTACGAAACATAATGATAGACAATGAGAGTGAGACAAAGATAGAGTGGATTGGAGAGAAAGATCAGGTAGGACGGAGTGAGAAAAAGGCAGGAGAGCAGCAGAGACAAAACAGTAGGTGAACAGTAATGTAATTGCTATTAGATCAATTTGATCGTGGTCAGAGATCAGCGCTTGTGATGATAAATATTGATCTGATAAAACCACTGAGGCAGAAATACGGGCTGACATGAACACAGCCGGAGTAGAGGAGAGCAGTAACAGCTGCACTGAGCCCGGACCTCCATCTCAAAACACGACCATGGCGCTCCGATAGACCTGCTGTACACCACCTGCTCAGCACCAAACAGCCGCACACAAAGTAGAAGCGTGGTAAATAAAGCGGCAATTACAGCAGCTACAGAGCCGTATACTGCATTTACATCAGGAGGTGGTGGAGACCAAAAAAGTGCAAAAAGTATAGTGAATCTGGGTTACATTAATCAAGTACGGAAGTGTGTGTAAAAAGGCAATTGTTTTCTGTGCTAACAAATTTGATATACCGACTTAAAGGTTATTCTTGGAAACAAAAGTTACATATACACTCAGTGTTCCTCACCGGGAGTCATGATGTGTAACCTTTAGACCATTGTTTTTCAGTTCTGGTCTTGGAGGCCCCGTCCATGCATGTTTTACTGTTTCTGATTATCTTTCTGATTCAAATGGATGGGCTGTTATCAGGGTTCAGCAGAGCTCGATAACGGGCTGATTATTTGAATCCGGGGGGGCCTCGAGGACCAGGACTGAAGAGTATTGCTTCAGACAAACATTTTTTTGTGGATTCTGGCGGCCCCTGTTGACAATCGTGTGATGAGTGCCAACACTTGTGTCATAAGGATCTTGATCTGGCAAGCACGAGCATTTTTTTTTGAAAACAAGATGCAACAATTTTTAAATACAATTTTTCTTTTTTTAAAAACAGCTGTTTGCCGGATGCCTGGTGATGATGCAACAACTGTAAAGTGACCGCGGTAAAACAAAGTAAGCTTCACTTGCCAGACTACGTAGCGTAGCGTCTATCCTGAGGCTGCTCGACCAGAGCCCACCGGAGCTCTGGCCTGCCAGTTTATTTCTGTGAGGAAATGAGATAAAATTTTCAGCTTTTATAATCCGCTTGAAAATCACATACATTTTAAGCACTTGAATCCGTTTTTGGAATAGCAGGAAGCTGAGGACTGGAATGTGTGTAACGCCATCCTGCTACACACAGAACAGGGACTGATGATAAAAATGATTGCTCCATAGCACTGCTAGTGGTAAACAACTCCACAGAGTGCCTTTAAAGGTGATCACATGTCAATGTGATGTGGTGTTGATAGTTTGTTTGTGACCAAGCAGATCAGTAGTTGTAGGTTTTAATTTTGACGGTAAAATCATTTTTATGTTTTACAGTTATGTACAACAATCAAATGTGAATGTTGACGTGTTCAAAGGATGCAAATGAGACCTAACTGGAATGAAAAGCAAGCGAAGAAATGATTGCAAGAGGTGAAAATGGCAGGGTAGGGATGTCAAGTGCTCCCCTGGTCTTTGGGAATTTTTTTGACTTTTCATTTGCGGCACACAGACTTCACTTCAAGCCGAGTTCAACACATGGTTCTGCTTGATTGCCCAGAAATTGAAAATGGTGAAAAAGTCAAAAGGCATGAGAATGAATTCACACCATATTTCAAAATGCAATTACAAGGCTTTTAACCGTTTGTGTTGCCTGGACAGACCGACTCTGTGGAATCACGCACAAATTAGGAACTGCTCAGTTCGTTACAAATTCCGCCAGCACCAAAGAGCAAGGCATTGCATTATCTGCTCCAGAGGAGAGAAGCTACAGCAGGAGGCAGGGGAGAAAACACAGAATAGACTGGAGAGGTCCCAGAGGAGCCCCCCTCACTACTCTGCAGCTTTACACGTCTGCTGTGGGTGAGCACAAAATGAGTTACAGCGGGGTGGTGGGGTGTGTGTGTGTGGACGGGCAGCAGAGTGTACAGTGTTTGTGCAGCACACACGGGAATACAGACACAGACACTGGAGAGGAGGTTGTGATCGTAAGTTACTAAAAAGCACAAAGTCAACTTTTGCTGCAAAAATACTTTATTTTTCTTTTTGCAAACCAATCGACAGAGACATAAATATATCAAGAGTGTGTCCTTGCCAAGCTGTAGATTTTAATTATTTCTGCAGCATTTATTTTTTATTTCCCTTCAGAAAGCTGGAGCTTGTTGCGGCTGCTCTGACGCAACTGAGCACAAGCATAAGTACATCTTTGCGTTTTCAGTATGGACAGTTTATATCACTGGTTCTATCCATTGTTCCGGATGTTGCATTGAGGTCACCATGGGAAGAAGCACAAAAAAAAGGGAGCCAATTCAATTCCATCTTGGGAATTTATCAACGTCCTGACTTGTGATAGAACCGCACTGATTACATGATTCATCTGCATCCCATTAACACGGGGAGATTTGGTCCGTCAACTTTTATTGTCGGCTGTGCTGGCTTCCAGTCATTGTTGGACCTGAAATTCAAGCTATAATTGCCTTCCTCTAAATTGCCATGGCACAAAATGTTCATGCATTGGAACAGCAGTAAAACATGGCTGCACTGCGTTTCATTTGCATTGAATTATTATGGGTGGCTTTCACTCGCTCCATTCTGGGTCCACAAATTGATCTGAACTGACTGTTTACAAGGAGGGAGGCAAATAGCTGCGAGTGACATCAAGTGCAAATAGAAATGTCACATTGTTTAACACTACAGTACAAAACTGTGCAGGTCCCTTTTAGCTGTTGTACATCAGAGTACACAGACTCCACCTGAAGCAGACTGGATGATCAATAGTACGCTCAGAAGCACTTGTTCCAAAAACAGAAACTGGTGTCGCTATTAATCAAAAGAGCTAATTCTTCAGGTTTCCTCGATATTCCTTCAGATTACAAGCCTTGTTAGCAGTTAGCAGCTTGTAAAATGTGATGTTAACACTTTCAAGGAGGCAGCCAATCACACGGGCCAATCAGAGATTAATGCTTCCAAGTAAAGTCGTCTTTGTCAGCTGCTCGGATATCTGCAGTGTGAATCTTCAGATAAATACCACCGTGTTAAAAACAAGCCAGCTGGCAATTAGCTTAGCTTAGCATGACAACTGGAAGCAAAAGAGAATATTTCTTAGCTAAACATTTACAAATGTATGGCAACATTTTCAGCTTTTTTTTGTTCGTACACAAACGTAAAAGTTCTGTCATTTTGGATAATTTAGTGCTGGAACTTTCCGTCTGGGTGCAGTGGGCTCTTGGAAACCCGACTTCCCATTGTCACATTTCTGACTGCGCACAAATGAAAACATGATGATAAATTAGCTTTGAAGAGGCAGGCTCCACTGCTTCCAGTCTTCATGCTTAGCAAAGATAATTGGCTGCTAGCTAGCAGGCAGCTAGCAGGCAGCTAGCAAGGCCACCTCCATGTTTAACATACAGGAGAACTGTATATATTACGGAACTCAATGTTTTTACAGTGGCCCCAATCATCTTCTGTAATTGATCTCCTTGTCCAACTCTCCAGATAAAAGCACATAAACCAATTACCAACTTGTAACTGACAGCTCACTTTGGAGTGAATCACAATGACACTTCTTACAAGTAAATGATCAAGTTTACATAGATGTCAGTGGCAGGAGTGAAGATGCCAGGTGATGAAACATTGTAGTGTGTAGCAGCAGCAAGACAAACCACATGTGGATTTTGCTCTTTGTCAAAAATAAGCTGAACTGAAACATTGACTCCCTTGAAGGGTAAAATGTCTTGCGTATTCACTTTCACTACTCGTGTTGAAACCAGATCTGCCTGCCAATGACTTCTTAACAAGGAACATTAGCCCGAAGAGCCCAGGCTGAAAGATTAATAGCTACACCACATAATACTGAATCAAGAATGCATTTCATTAAAAGAAATATAGAAAAAACTCTCCCTTTCTAAGTGAAGTTTCCATCCATCTTCCCTTTGTACTCATCCCTGACCGTCCATCTGTTGTGTTTTATTTCTGTCATCACGCCTTCCTTCTACCCGTCTTCATCCCTGCTGTGAGGTAGAGGAGCTGCAGCCTCATTCTCATCTGCAGACTCACCGTCTGGACAGAAACCGCAAGTCAGAGAAGGAGTAAACAAGTAAATTAGTGGAAAAAGAATAGAATTCTAAAAATTAACTCACGCGAGGTAGGCTGGCCATCTTTGTCATGACCACACTGTGGTCAGAGTTGCTGTAGATGTTGTTGTCCTGACTGGGGTCGTCTGCCAACATGTACAGCTCTCCAGCGTGGACATCGGACACATTCACCTGGATAGACAGATGGATGACGAACAAATTTAATCCGTTACTGTCACGGAAGATGTCTCCACCATATTGCGCTGGAGAAGATGGATGATGTCTCTCTCACACTCCCATGCGCATAACTCTCCAGCTTGATACATTCACACAGAGGGAAATAATGAAAAGAGACAGATAAAGGAGAGATGAATTCCGTGCACCAACCTGAAATGTTTTAGGGTTGAATCCCAGCCAGAGAGTGTATCTGTAGTCCCAGGAGCGGAGAGAGTATCCCATCACCTTTATGTCTTTAAGGTCTGGGAGGTCAGAGTTCACCTAAAACAAGAACATTGGATTTTTTTAACAAAGCATCTTTATACTGTAGAAACCTTTCTGCAGTGCTGTCAGATCCACAGCTGCCAACTCATCCTGCGAGATGAGCCGACCAGCTAAAGTCGGGCTGCCAAACGGTTCTGACAGAGATTAACCTACAGCAGGTGCAGCACTCATCTGGATATGTTAATTTTAAGATCTTGTGCTTGTAGCTGGCAGCTCTGGTACAAGCAGGCACACATGACCTTCACTCATTTTGACATTTTAAATGCACCTTAAAACCCATTAAAAGTAACCACATAAACACGCCTGCGTGCAATTATTAACTCGTCTCTGGTACCTGTGGTGCATCAGCGGGTCGAGGGTACTGGCTGAAAGATATGGCCTCCACATCCTCTTTTCTCTCTCGGTGCCTGAAGGTGTGGGCTAGGTTGTGTCCTTCTGTGCAAAGCTCGTCCTGAGAGGATGAAAACAGGCCGAGCAGTAAAGGAAATAGATGTCGGAGTCAGTTAGATCACATTCACATTAATGAAAAGTTTACTTCTGGATTTACTTTGTCTGGCAATGTCAGTACAATGCCATTTGCAGTAACTGTTCAAATATGCCTGGAAGGTCTCAGTCCTCAGACTGTTCAAGTGATGAAATTTGTAGAAAATAAGGATGTAATGCACAGGAAATAAAATGACACTGAATACATGTTGAGTTTGACTCCCGCTTATTTCTAAGCTTTAGATAACAATCTTTGCTTCAATAGTTACACATTTACTACAATGACTTCAATGTCAGACAAGATTTTGCTTTAACCAACTATGAAGTAAAGATTGATTGTACAATGTTAGTGTTCTAGAACAATGACACAACCAGCGTTTAGATTGGTTTCCTATAAACCTTTTACTGGGCTACTTTCTCTGCTACTGGGCACAAAATCTCCTGGGAAAATGAAGACTGACTGACCTTCGAGTCAGGCTGGCAGCCTGGCACCACTTCTGTCTGCTTTCATGTCTCCTTTATAGACTGAATGAGTGAATAAACTCAGATTTTTGACCTGTGCTGTCGGTACTCGAAGGACAACTGAAAGCAATCTGGTTGTCTGTGGGAAGTTGTCTGTTTCCACTTTAACTGAATACATCAAGACTGAAGCCCAATTCCAATGCCCCCCCCGAGACCTTACACCCTGAGCCCTCACAGCCTGTGCTGACGTCACCTGGTATAGTGTTTAACTGAGTCTGCAAGTGGCCGAAATGGTATAATAAGCGCTTGGTGACGTTTCACTTTACCTTGTAGGTTTAAGACTTTTTATTCTCACTTGTATCACTTTTGTTGTTTAAAAAACTGAGTGATTAAAGTAAACTATCAGTTCCAGGAGAAAATGTCGGTATTAGGTAGTGATTTAGAACATTTCCATTCTGCATATAGAATAACAAAAGCATCCAGATTATAGTTTTTTTTTTTTTTTAATTTTAAGTGTTTTCCAGTTATAGCTACTTATACTACTTATAGCAGCTACTCTGCTGCTCATACATGCAACTATAGTCTGACAGATATGTAATGATCGCAGCATCAGCCCCATAGTGCTACGAGCTGAAAGCTCAGCATGCCGACATGCCCACAATAAAAATGCTAACATGCTGAATTTTAATGTTGACCACGTTCACCATGTAATTTTAGCGTGTTAGCATGCTTAAAGTTACCATTTGGCACAAAACACAAAGCACAGCCGCCGCTGATGGGAATGTCATTAGCGCTACAGGTATTTGGTCATAAACCTGCTGAGCGTAACAGATGAAAAGAAAGAGGTTCATAGTATTCACAAGGATTCCTCTAAGCACCAACAATATCTGCACTAAACTTTATGGCAATCCATTCAATAGCCGTCATTGTTGAGATATTTCAGACAGAGCGACATCGCCTTTCCCACAGCGTTGCTAATAAAAAAAAAAAAAAATGCAGTAAAATGAGTAAACTTGGCTCAGACTGAAATCTCTAGTCTTTCGTATAATTATAGTTTAAATGAGTGAAACATTTCAGACTCAAGCAATAC
This sequence comes from Spondyliosoma cantharus, assembly GCA_900302685.1. NCBI lineage: Eukaryota > Metazoa > Chordata > Actinopteri > Spariformes > Sparidae > Spondyliosoma > Spondyliosoma cantharus. The sequence goes on from OMLP01014526.1 coordinate 50,991, forward strand.
ATTTCATTTTCATCCATTTATACCTGGAAAGAAACGTCAGGACAAGGTTTAGGTGCGATGCCACCAGCCAGGTGGGAGATGGTCGGAAAAACATCCACCAGCTCCACCACGTTTCTTATTACTTTGTCATCTGGAAGAGAGAGGGGTCAGCCAATTAGAAGAAGACTTGCATAGCCACCGACAGCAAAAATAGTCATGATATCCACTAAAAATTTACTAGACGCCCTGCTCTTAAATTTCATCATCATTGCACCATTCGCACTTGATGTAAAAACCAATGGAGGCGAAATATCAAAGTGTACCCCTGTCTAAATACTTTTGGGATCTCTGTGTATATCAAAGACTTCATTAAAGTGAAGCTGGCATAATGATACATGTTCCAACAAGGTCTATATGAGCAATTAAGGCCAAAAATGTTAAATCAAACCCGAGTTCCCTTTGTGACTTGATGTCCATGGTGCTTTTAAATGATAAAAGGACGGTACATGTGTCGTGTTCATCAATATGTTGTCGGTGAAGGGCCTTACTCTTAAAACTGAGCTCTGATTGGGTGAGAGCATCAATATAGGGAAAGGTAGACAATCCGGACCACTTATGCTGGTAATGGGTGATGCCAGGAACGTAGAAGATGAGAGGGACACGTGTTGCCACATCAAAATTAGAATATTTAGCCCATTCGCCGTGTTCTCCTAGCGACCATCCTGCAGAAAGAGAGAGAAACGGAGATCATGGAAAATATGGTCGTTCAAAGAGACACGAGAAGCATGTAAAGAAATAAATACAATTAATCTATGAATCTGTATCATCCAAATAACATTTTAGAAACGGAATTCCATTTTACTGATGCTTGTCCTAGTCATCATATATTTGAAAATGATGGCTTCAAATTGAGCTTTACTGGGAATATATCAAACAGTCATGAGAAGGATTCACTCCAACATCCTTCACTGAAGGAAACATTAAAAGAAAGTGAGTTTCTGAATCACAAAGTTATTTTAAAAAGTAGACAGCAGTACTATGGAGGGTGGTTATAGCACAATATTCTGTAACAACACTGCCATCAGGTGGTGACAGATCAGCTGAGCAGTCAAACGTCTGCAATATTTACTTCAACAAAACACTTCCTAAATAATGTGCACCAAGGCCTTGAACCTGAAACCTTTTATTGAACATTTGCTAGAAACACGGTCTGATTATATATAACATTTGATTTCTAGCTAAAAACACAATCATTCCCACTGACCGTGATCTGAGGTGAACACCACTACAGTGCTGTTAGCCAGCCCCAACTGATCAAGAGTACTGAGCAGCCGCCCAACTTGAGCGTCCATAAAAGACACAGCAGCGTAATAGTGCTGACGGATACGCAGCTGGAAGACACCATACAGAACACTGTTAGTGTATATTTCAGGGAGTGGCAACATGTGAGTTTAAAGGTGTTGAAAGCAGCCAGATCATACCTGGAAGTCTTTAGGGATGGGTCCGTAAGGGAAGCTAATATTAAGTTTTTGGACGTCATCCCTCCTCCTAACGTCAGACCAGGGGTTGTAGGCCACAGGTGGAAGGAGTTTAGGGACGTTGGGGTCAGGGGCCAGAGTCATCTGGTCTACGGGATATAAGCTCAGGTACTCCTGTGATAGACAAGCAACAAGTTTTAAAATGATGTTTACTAAGAACAGCCACACAGAGTACACAATTTGATTAATAAGATGGATTTGCATTGTGACAAAACAGAAATGATGTTCTGACATTGTGATAATTTATTTCGAATTATTTAAATTTAACTAGCCTGTCTGCCCAAAATGCTAAAATCAGTGTTTTAAAAAAAGAAAAGCACTCATCCAGTCCAATTTTTCCCCAAACAAACAACAACAAGCCAGACTCAAACAGAAGTCCATATTTTTATCAAAACACCTCAACATGTGTTACCCTTGTTAGTCCGCCTCAGCAGATCTGCTCTGCCTCGACTATAGTAACCGGCTAAACACTCTGCAGTGAGGGTGATCATATCATCAGAGCAGGGGCTTCTGGCTGTTCAACGTTTAAAGCTGAAAACACAAAGTGACAGAGCTTTTTGTGTTGTTACTGTTCAACTCTGGAAAGCCTCCTGCTATTTCCCAGATGCCGACCACTCATATCTTTAAAAAGCGTCTACATGAAATGGTTTCTCGGTTTCCTCTTGATTGTACAACCTTATTTTTTTTTTTTAAAAGGGCTTGCTTGCACTCTATCCTGAATCACAGTTATTACATTAAAATGACTGCAGTCTTTGTGTTTCTGTGTAGCGTTTAATTCCAATTACATAAGGTATTAATTTAAAACATACAATATGTAACTTATTAATAAGGAAAATGTATATACACAACTAAAAATGTACAAGGTCTAGTCATATTTAGGCATTTTATCTTTAACAAGATGAGGGTTTTGAGGGAAAAAGACATTGTTTAAGGAATTCCCTGATATTTTCTGGTTATTAAAGATGAGGGTTTCTGAAGTTTACTCATCAGAATATGAACCCGCCTCATTACTTAAGTATTATTTTATCAAAAAGACAGTTTGATAAGATAATACTTAACTGTTTTTTTTTGGGGTTTTTTTTAACTCCAATTACCAAGATGCAACATAAACAGGGATCAACTCAGGGCTCCCTTACGATCAGCAACATGTGGAAACTTTCAAAAGGGCTTCAACTCATCAGACCTTTGAATAGTGCAGATGTTCTCAGATGTCTTCAGCTTCATTGACTTTTATCATCTCCTGAAAATGCATTTTTTTTTTTTGTTTTTTTTAATCTGGCTGAGATGATTGTGTGTCCAGACGATACAAGATGAATCACATGTAGTGCACACTTCACATGCCGACTGAGACAGCTGGCTTGACCTTTTCCCTCATTTCATCTCTGGACTTACACTTTGTGGCAAACATCTTTATCTCTCAGTCATCTGACTCCGCTCTCATGCTCTCTTCCTCTCTTCCTCCTTCAAGCTGAATACAGTTTTTCATAGATCTAGATCAGTTCCCTTTAAATTACACACAACACACACAAACACAAACACTCACTCACTCCATATTCTAGCTTTCAGAAGTTCTTTTTATTCTATTCCCTTGTTTTTACACACACAGACTCACATCAGAACTGACTCACATCAGAACTAGCTCCTTGATGGGAAAAACCTTGTATGTTTTTAAAACCACAGTGCTTCCATTGTCTACTGGCCCAGATGAGTTTGTTCCCTTTGTCAGCCAGGCTTAACACAATGTTCTTCATGGCACTTGTTCCTCTTATGTTCTGCTGCTCGCACGTCATCTCTTCCATGTTAACACTATGATTCATCCTCAGTCTGTTATTTTCTCCTGACAATCATGTTCCTTTCCAAGAATACACTGCAACACTGTCATTCAAAGCTGCCTTTTGCTGTCGGACAACGACTTTCACTTCTCCACCAGTGACAGAAGATAAGTAACAAAAACACTTTGCACAGGTATGGTTTAGGTCAACTAAAAACACTGTCAATTACATCCAGATTGACAGGTTTAAAATGTGCCACTAAATATATAGTGGATAAATAAAACAACTCCAACACTTTGAGGAGTCAACAGTAAAAATACTTGTGTGTTATGTAACATACAGAATACATTTAAAAAAAGGGAGAATATTGGCCATTAGATTGGTGATTTAATAACATCTACACACTGGGTGACACTTTAGTGCAACTCTGGAGTCTTTATTTTTGGTAAATAATAACTAACTTTTCCTAACCCTAACATGCAAGAAGCCACCAGGATAAAATCAAGTCGTTGCAATAAACCCACAGCTTTTTAAAGACTAATTTGAAAAAGTAAAGGATGGCTGTCAGTGCATAAAAGCAATGATCTGCTAATATTTACAAATCAGATTTAATAGCCCACAACAACAGAGCCATTAGTGTTGAAAGAAAATGTTATCACTAAAAATCAACTAATCAGGGATTTGGAGAATCATCCCGCCCTAAACTGGCAGCCGCCTCAAAAAAACAGTAGCCGTTTGCTTTAGTCTGCAATTTAACACAAACACACATCTAGATATGACACATCTACAGCATGTGATCATTTGACAGGAGATTGATTAGCTATGCACTGCCCCTGTAAAGACCTGTGTCAATGAACAAATGACGCCATTGACCACTGTGATACTAATCTGTAGCTCCAATACAGTCGGCCGATACAGAGATCAAGCATTTTACCAGCAGTTCCATAAACACTGGGCCACATGCAGCAACTTTCTATCAAATTTCTTATATTTTCTATTAAAATAAGAATTCAACTCCAGATGCACCAAACGTTCTATATCTGCTCTAACCCAGGTTTGCTGAATAATGAATCCAACTTGATCATAAATAAGAAGCAGGTAGCTGATTGTAATTAGCATATGTGATGCCCATCCATCCATCCATCCATTATCTTCCGGGAAGATGTCGAGCCATGTGCAAAAAAACAACACTGACACAGTGATTGGAGAGATGCCATCAAAAAAGGGTAGTGATGAGTAGAATAATGTCAGCAGCAGTGAAATTGAAGTGTTGTCAAATCAAATAAAAGAGCGTCAGCACTGGCATTACAGGAACGTCAAAAACACAGTATCAAGGCACATCCACCTGGCCTGCAGCACTCCAATTGTGCATTGTGCCACGGGTGGGTGCGCGTGTGCCGGTGGTTGTAACAGCGGTTCTGTCTGGCCACAATAATGGCTACACACAGAGAAGACAATTGCTTGCATATCGCTTGTTGCATGAGGCCTAACGTTAACAAATTCACTTGTTCTAGTATGTTATAACCACATTAGTATGTAATTAGTACCACAATAAGAATGTTGCACATCTAATCCACTTAGGGATGACTCAATTTAATTTAATTAATATCTCAGAAACTTATGGTGTGAAAAGAGTGAAAACATTTTGTAAGGGTCGGACTTCTTGACCAAATATAGGAAGTTATGATTTAACATGCAAGATGAGTCGTGTCCAATTTGGCCTTTAATATGACAGAATTCCAGCCAAATAAACCAAGGACCTATTGTTTCAAATAGCCATACAGTGTAAATTTAAACAGCATTAAAATGCAAAACACACAGATACACTATGATTTTCCACCTACCCTTTTACACATTTTGTCTATTACTCCCACCATTTCAACAACTACATCTGAGCAGTTCCGATAGCTGACATAATTGCAGTGCGAAACCAAAACTAACCAGATCTATACAACGTAACAAAAACATGAAACTTGGTTCAGACATGGTTCGGGACTTTCAAGTGTGATAACAACCATAGTTAACTACTCATCTGTTAAACAGCTCCGTCAAGCAAGAGCAGCACTTAAATACAGTAACGTCAAAACCTCCTGAGCTTCTTGAAACAAGCCAGCATCACCTCTGTGACTGGGCTGAAGCCTGAGACAGCCACCTGCAGCCAGTATGAATGCTGTTTTTTAAGAAACTACTGCATCACTGTAACTATTATCTAACCATTGCACATGTTACGTTCCAGGTAGTGTACAGAGGTTGTACAGGTTGATAGACGTCATGTACCTGTGGTATCCTGAAGGGTATGTGTGGTTTGTGAAAGCCCACAGCCAAGAAAAAAGGAGCGTCATCGCCGACCCGACTCTTCAGTAACCTGACTGCCTCGTCTGTGCTCTCCAGGTCAGGGAGGGTTCTCCCAGGCTGCTCCGTCACGTTCACTGCACACAGCAAGTTGGCATGGAGTTCACCATCCTCTCCTTTACACATCTGGGAACAAAGTTATAATCCAAACAATCAAAAGTCACATTATGAACAGTCACTGCTAGAATTTAGTATATCAGGTAATTACAGACTTGGAGTGGCCACTGACTTATATGATGGAATCAGTAACACAACTACTCCCAGAAATGAAGAGTCAGGAAGTGCTGGTACTTCCAGTTCTAACTAATCAGGCACAGCTTGTTTTACCAATTGTCAAGTCAAATTCTATTCATATAGCCCAATTTCACAAATTTGCCTCAAGAAGCTTCAATCTGTATAGCATACGACTTCCTCTCCACCATGAAAGTGCCAGTGACGACAGAGCTTCAGCTGCCTCTGGCTCCACTGACGGAGCTTCAGCTGGCGCTGGGTCGGCAGACGGAGCTGCAGCCACCACTTATTCTAATGACGGAGCTGCAGCTGCACCTGTTTATCTTGACGATGTCAACATTGACCCAGATACAATCGGCAGAAGTATCTGTTTAAGATCTGCATTTATCCCCCTTAGTGAAATTGATCAATGATTTCCTCTTTTGTAAGGACCATTTCCTAAATTTCCTTCACACTAAAAATTAGACCCAGACATACAGTAACGACTTAAAGCAATGTAGTGCAGTGGCTATCAATCAGAGAAAGAACGATCTGGGCCTCTTTCTGAGGGGAATTTTAATGTTCTCCCTGAGATTTTCAGATCCACTACGCTGGATCATATTTAGCAAATAATTGGGAGATGTTAAGAGAAACAAGGTCAAGTGGCATGACCTAAAAGCCTGGCCTTAATGAGAAGAAAATTCTTATTCTACATCAAGCTTTCAAATGCAAATGTTGATTCTAAAAAAATCTACCAGTTACACGAATAATCTATAAGGCAGAGTTGTAGGGGCGAGGAGAAGGGTGGCATCCCTTCAAGCTACATGTTCATGTAGCTAAAGTGACACAATATTGACAACAACATTGTGAGTGTGTAAAAATATTCTTTCCTATTCATACCTTTTTTTTCTCAAATCTAAACGAAGCTGGGTGGTAGGCAGGGATGGACCAGCTGTAGGGGTAGTCATCAGTGTGGTTAGAGGCAATACCTTAAGAAAATACAACACAACCATTGTTGGCACCATACGACTGGATAGACAAAAATGTCAAGACTTTCTCTCCATAAACAACAAATTCTTGCAGCGTGGGTTCTTTTTAAAAATGCAGCTCAGCGGTAAATCTGGTTTTCTGTGCAGTTACAGAAGTAAATATTGAGCAGGGATCTGTTTCCCATCCCAAATGTGCCGCTGTGTCCACCTAGTCTTTTATCAAAAATGCAGATTATTAATCTTACCTGGATGGAATACCTTGCCCACAGACATGGTGAAGTATCCCTTAGTTTTAAAGTACTGCGGCATGGTGGTGTAGTTTCCAGAATGGACTCTCCAGTAGGAGTTGAAGTCGTAGAGCCTGGTTGTGTCCGGTCTGCGACTAGTCAACATGGACGTACGACTGGGAGCACACACAGCTTGCTGGGAGAAGGAAAAAAAACACTTTCAAACATTCTGATGACACAATACGACCCAATTAGTCACACATCTGATTTGATGATACACACATACAACACCGACACACCTGCGCATATGCGTTGAGAAAAACTTGGCTTTTGGATGCCAGTTGGTCGATGTTAGGCGATTTTGCCACAGTGTCCCCGTAGCAGCCCAATGACGTCCGCAAATCATCCGCTATGATGAACAGGACATTTCTCCTCTCTGAAAGCAAACACAACCGCAGTTAAATTCAATAAAAATGTCCATATATTTGTAGCTTTTAAATGAACCTATGAAGGACACAGAACAGGAATAGTTTCCAGATTACTGCTAAAAATGTTTAATTGCAGGTGAGGGCAAAATCATCCAAATTACTTTTAAAAAATGTTTTAAAAAAATAAAACACACCTAAATACAGCAACAGATGTGTACTAAATGAAAGTTAAAACAGACAAAGTATAACAAACACCACAGACAAAAGTTGGAAGTACCCAAAAACTTACAATGAGTGAGTGAGTGAGTGATATTAAAGTTAGCTCTCTCTAGCTACAACCACTAAATAAACATAGTGTTAATTGAATAAAGACTCACTAATGTGAGCTAGTTACTGAGATTTACTGTTCAGACAAGCAAATAAATACATTTACTAGTCAAGAAGATAACAGGACAGCCAGTCTATTACTCATAATTCCGGTGTAGACTTCACATGATAATTATACTTTGTCAAGTTTTGCTAGCTAGCTATTCAATACGTTCCAACTCTACCTGGTCTTGCTACAACGGCGAGAGCAAGTGTGTGAAGAACCAGGAGGAGAAGCCACACTCGGACAAAACTGCACATTTTCCTTTGGCGGTAAAGACTAACGACGCGTTGTCCTTGAGGGGAAGTTTCATTAGAAGTTAATCTGGCATCTCCTCCACACTATCAGCCGTCTCCCCACAGTCTGACATCAAAACAAACGAGCGTGTCCCTGTCTTCTTTAAATTAACTTCCTGATTATCCCATCGCCCGAATGAAGTGTTCTCATTGGTCCACTCAGCAGTCGCCCCGCCCCAAAGCGCTAATCACATTAGTTAAATTACGTGTCAATCATTTTAATACCCCTACGGAGGTGACAACTGAAGCCACAACTAACAAAGAGGTACGACTAGTCTAAGTGGATGTTACTTTCAAACACTGAGCCGGTGTGCTTGAAGTTTTGCTTAAAGCACTGACCCGAACTTATAACATATTCACATTAATGATATGAGGAAAAAGAGACAAACGAAAACTGCATCTGTATCTATACTTGATCTAGTATTGTCAATTTAGTTGGTATCTTACGTGTAGCCTAGCTTAATTTAAACAATATGTCAAAGCAATGGCGACGATAAGATAGACAAAAGCAGCTCACACTATAAATGCAGAAACGTGAAATTATGTCTGCACTTGCTCCTGTGGAGTAAATAAGCTATATCGGTGATAGTAGAGACAATGCAGCTATATTGATATATGTTAGCGGATGCTGTGTGATTTATGTAGTCTAACTTGACACTGCTGTATCCGGGAGACGATAGATAAGGCGATATCTCACTCTGTTTTAAATTGACGTCTTTTTGCTATAGCTTTCTCCTGAAGTGTTTTTAACCTAAGCGTTTTATCTTATCTTGCGGTTTTGATTCTATTTTATTTCAATATTTTATATTACTTTCTCCTGATGTTTTTTTTAATTATCTAACGGCTACATTTTCTTGTTTTATTTTGTCATTTCTTACTGTTTAAATTCAATTTGATTTTACTCGTCGTTTTTATTGTTTTAAATGTTTTGATAATCTGTCGTTTAATTACAAGAACAGGCAACAACAACATTTCTTATCGTTGAAATACTGTTTTTTAATATTTTACAATTGGGAAAACGCTTCCTCCTCCTGGTCCTCGTTGCAACTGAGGTGGCTGCTGAGTGAAATATCTTCTTCTACATAGACGATCTTTGGCCACAACACCAGCACACAGGAAACATGGCAGACTCCGCGGCTAAACGTGAAACCGACAGTGATGAGCCTGATGATTTATCTCTGAAAGTCAAAAGGCCGAAGGTTGACAATGAAAATGGTCGAGGAGTAGGTGCGAAGGGCTCTGAACCTAAAAATATTCTGTCTGGCTTCAGCACGTCCAAAGTGTTGAGTGATTCCGCCCGGGAGAAAAATATCTTCGTCCATGGAAAAGTAAGGCTGTTGTAAAGTTAGCTAACCAGCTGTTAGAAGGTATTTGGCTAGCTGTAGCTAATCCATGTTGAGTTGAGAGAAATTATTTGTAGAGTGAAATGTTTTCATTGTTATATTTATTCAAAGTGGTGTGAGTGGGTTTGTCAAAGATGTAATAATGACTTCCGGTTTGATGTTTCAAAATAAGAGTATGTATAATAGTGCTGTGTAAGTACACATGTTGAACTGTTGAACGTGTCATCACCAGCTCGCTGATCAGGAGGCCGTGATTATCCTGGAGAAGACTCCCATCAGAGAGGACACCCTGGCCGAGCTGCTCAGTGGCTCCACGCTGAAGCTGGAGTTAAAGAACGACATCTACAGCACATATCGGTTACAGGCTCCCTCTCATCTCAATGGTTAAAAAAACTAAAGAATAAACTGATTGAAGTTATTGTGAGGAGTCAGGGGCAGCATTGGCCAGCTAGAGGAAACTAGAGGTCACGTACATTTCTGTTTTTTCAGAGATCAAGACGACAGTGGTGTGTCCAGCAACAGAGAAGCATGTGAAGAAATACCAGCGTCAGGAGAGCTCCCTGGTGGAGGAGACAGGCAAGGACTATCAATCCATCACTCTGCCCTACATTCAGAAGCAGAGTTTCAGCATGCAGGTCTGTGTTAACTCATGCATTGGCATCCTAATGTATCCATCTGAATGTTTGACAATCAACTTAATTTCACTTTCACCCCCCCACAGTGGGTCTTTAACATCCTGGAGAAGAAGGCAGAGGCTGACAGGATTGTTTATGAAGATCCTGACCCAAAGGTTGGCTTTGTCCTCCTCCCAGATTTCAAATGGGACCAGAAACAGGTGAGAGACCACAGACAATGATGTGAAAAGACATGGAATATAATGTATGTTGGTGATTTCAGACATGTAGACTCTCAGGACTACAATCTTTTGGTTTGAGAAGGAATTGTGAAGGACCACTGACAAGTTCTGCACATGCATGATGAGGAGAGAACAATTAACATATGTAATTAGCTTAAGAATGTAACCCCACTCCAACTGTTGTCATTTTCCGATAATTCTGTAGGTTTAACTAGGAGACAGTTACAGCATTCTCCTTCTGCCATTAAGAGACAGCTTCTCTTGACTGTACCTGCAGATACCTGTTAAGTGCTGCAGCCATAAGTGACTGCTGCTGAAGTCTATTTTTCTGTCACAGAACTTGACAGGCATAGATTTCTGGGAGGACCGAGGGGACACATCCCCCTAAATATTTAGAATGTGTATTTTTCCCTTCCAGCACATTAGAAGTATAGTGTTTGATGTCCTGACAGCTCTTGTCCAAAACACTGATGATTAAGTTCAAATTCAACCCTCTCATCTACTCAAAGCGAGAGTGGAACAGGCTTAGTCAGTTAGTTTTTCAATATGTGTCTCCTTCTATCAGGTTGATGATTTATACCTGATCGCCATCGTCCATCCGAGGGACATCAAGAGTCTCAGAGACCTGACCTCAGAGCATCTACCACTGCTGCAGAACATCTTCCAGAAAGGAAAGGTCAGGTCTATTTATTTATTTGTTTCTTTGTTTATCTGACGGGGTCAGTGCAACATGTACAGCATCAGCAACCACAACAACTATAGCTAGGGATGTCCTGGACAGGTTTTTTTTTACCCCAATCCCAATCCAAGTCCTTTGATATTTAGTATCTGCCGATACCGAGTCCCGATCCGATACTTGGCCTTAACTAATACTTTCCTGGATAATACAGCTGCATTAAGAAAAAAAAAATACCTGCATCCAAGCTGTTACTTAATAGGTTTTTTTATTTTGTTGAAACAAAGTATATACTTTCATATGGCACTTTCTTATTCTGCATAAGTTATTGCAACATTGGCCTACCACCTTCCTTGTATTAGCAGGTGACAGCAGACCCTCGTGCACAGCCAGCTGAAGTGTGTGTGAGACGCAGCGCACGCTTGGTACCTCCATATCATCCACTGCTTTTTTCATATTCCTTATGTTGTCACATAAAATGACATTGACGCATTGCTTGTCTATTTCACACGTGTTCAGCATCTCCTCAATTGCCTGTTTTACATGCTCTGCTGTATGAGACCCACGAAACTATTGCGCATACCGGCATGTTGTAACTCGAAAGTGGAATAAATATAATGTAATGCCGAGATGGTAGGGCATACCGGGGATTCAAAAACTCCAGATGACAAAGAAAACCAGGATCCTCTACCACAGAGATGAGCTGGTTATCCAGAGCGATTAATTTCATTACCGTCTCTGTAATATTTTATCGTACCAAATGTGTAGTATTAAATGCAGCTCTTTTGTTACCCCCTCGCTAAACGGTCGTATTGCAGCTGTTAGGTGTCGTTGTTGGACTGCTTTCGCTTTCTAATTTAAGTTATTTCCACACTGCAGACATTTTATCCACAGGTTTGCCAGAGTAACGTTACGTGTGCGTCTGAGTTCTGCCACGAATTGTGCTCTGACGTTAAAAAAAAAAGAAGAAAAAAAAGTGGTCTTGGGTCCACGTTCAAAATTGCCAATCCCCGATCAGTGGAAAAATGCCCATATCGGCCCCGATCCCGATCCTGCAGATCAGATCGGGACATCCTTAACTATAACATTTCAAAACATTAACTTCACAGCATACAAGGGACATGATGTTAATGTGTACTAAATAAAAGAGGTCCCATGATTGAGCCTTGGGGGACACCAACAGTCCTGGACTCAACCCATTTGATTGCATCCACAGAAAAGACTAATTAAACTGGTTATGACAAATATATAAGCAGAATGACAACCCTTGTGTCATTGTCTCTCAGGAGGCCATCCTGCAGCGCTACAACCTTCCAGCCAGCAAGCTGAGAGTCTACCTGCACTACCAGCCGTCCTACTACCATCTCCACGTCCATTTCACCAAGCTGGGCTATGATGCGCCGGGCTGCGGCGTAGAGCGGGCCCACCTCCTCGCCGATGTCATCCAGAACATCCAGTCTGACTCCCAGTACTACAAAACCAGGACCCTGTACTTCCCCCTGAGGGCAGACGATGGACTGCTCAGCAAGTTCAAAGAGGCAGGGAGGCTGTAACGGGCTTTATGCACCTATTATAAATGTGTCAGAATAAATTCAATCTTTTTTTAATCAGTTTGTGTTGATTGACGACTGTTTCCTCTGTCTATAGTAACGGTGAGAGCCAGTTCATTACTGTAGGTGTACAGATTGGTAGTTTAGCTTCAAATATCATCTATGTGAAAGTGATATTTTGTAATGTTCCAGAAAAAGTACAAGTTCAAATGAATATCACCATTTTCTGCATATTTTATACCTATTTGGATACATAATTTCTTCATGAATCTGACGCCTCATGGAGATGTTTTAAGCCAGTGGATCACCAGTGTTCATTCTGTTCGGGTGTTTTTTTTATGTGTTTGCAGAGTGTCACAGTCACAGACTGAATTAAAGACTCGTTTTTTTTTTTACTTAGTCTGTCTGTGTTGTGTGGAATGTGTCACATTGACAGCACTTTTGCCCTGATATGTCAGTTTTACATCCAATCTAATGGTGGTTAAGTTAAGTGGTAGATAGCTTTAATTACTTAAAGGATAAGTTCATTCAAAAAATTCAAGCTCTTAGCCTAGCAACCACTGTAAAGTGTATTTGGCCTAAAAAAACAAGTTTAAATCTTGTTTTCTTCAGGATTGCTGGGCTTCTGGAGATTTGGACGAGCCTTATAGAGTCATGTTATTTCTCTGGTTGTTTTTTACATTTTAAAAAAGTCCCCATGTACTTTAGTTTTTAGGAGAATGCTGCAACACTGTTTTACTGTGAAGCTCCAGAAAAGTTTTGTGGACAACAAAACTTCACCTGACTTTCCGTCAGCCTAACTTTGAGAAGATATATGACACATATGAGTTTTTATTTTGGATGAACTTTTCTTGAAGGCAAGACATGTTAATTTGTAAAGCAGCTTTCAAACACAGAGAAAGTATCAAGGTATAGTCAGAAATCATTTTCAGATACGTTGAGTGCTGACATCAACCTAGCCACAGCACTAGATGGCAGCACAAATCCTGAAAGGGCCCATCTTTTTTTCTACTGTGAAACTCTTTTAATGCAAAAACAAACAAACTCCAGTCTGTGGATTCCAGTAAGAAGCTGGAGTCTCTGTCTCCTTCAACAGAAAGAGAGCTAGTTGTATGCTCGATGCTATATTTTTGCAGCTCATGTAAACACTAGACTGTCATTTTCCACCTAACTATATTTATCCTGTGACAGCTTACATACTTTTGGAGCTGAAGCACCATGTTTAGTTGGATTGATAACCACAATCCCAAACGCATAAACACTCCTCCTCCTCCTCCTCCTCCTCCAGAGAAAGACTGGAAACACACAGATTGTGATGGAGCTGCTTTTTAAAATTGTTTTGACATTTAACTGCACAGAGTGGTTATTTTATTTATTTATATATTTGTTTTACTTATGTGATTAGATTGATAATGAGGACGTTTCTTACAGCGGACATAATTTTCTTATCTCATCTGAGGTCTGTTGGGCGGTACTCCGCTTTGTGCTTAAGGTGCCTTCAAGTGTTCCTCGTAAAAATGAACACTAACAGGACACAAACCTGAGTGGATGGACCATTCCTTAATGAGCAGTGTATCCCAGGACTGACTTCTTAATGTTCAAATTTATAAAAGATGTTCACAGAATTTACAGGTTTACAAGATGCGATAAGATTATTGTGATCGAGGGAGTAGCTTCTTTAATATAAAAAAGGGCAGTTTTTTTGAAGTGTCAGTTTTATATACATATATATTATTCAGATTTGTGGATAATAAAAATGTATTTATTTTGACTATGGTTCTCACACAGATTTTTTTCTGTTAACTGAATTCCGTGCTGTATCACAGAAGTATTGGAAACACTGGGATGCAGTTGGAGTGTGTTTTTTAGGCTTTTCATCTAAAAATGGAAAACAGTCAGATATGTCAAATGACACATTTTATTTATTGCCAATGTCAGGCCTCTCTGTAATTCTGTTCCTTTATGTGCACATGTATGTATTTGAGAAAGTATGATTAAATATAAAAGTGTTAATTTTAGTGTACCCCACAAAGACAATGCAACATATATAATCATCATAGCTCAATCTGCCAATTAAAGGTGCAGTAAGCAATACGAGTTTTGAGGTCATTACGGCTATGTCTTGAGTTGGAGAGCTGTCTACTAAAGTTAGCATGTTAACCAGCTATTCACAGCCCATCTTTGGCCAAAGTGCCTGTACACTTCCCCGACACACCGAGCTCCAAGTCTGGACCGCTAGCGGCACAGCTAACTGAGCTAACTAATTAACTGCAGCTGCACTTAGCAGCAGTTAGCAGTTACTGTGGTGATATGCTGCCCCTTATTTGTTTTGAGTATGAATTCAACAGGTGGCTAACTCTTACACATAGCACAAAGTTCACAACAAGCATTAGCAACCTGCTCAGAAGTAGCCTTGCCTTTATGTAAGGACATTAATTTCTACTATCAGACAAACTCTTAATAAAATATTCTTAAAATTACTTTAGGATTAGTGATGTGAACCATAAATCTAAACTCAATTGTTTCACGTAATTATAGTTTCAGTCAACACAGTTTTATACCAACATGAGTCCTGTTTCATTTAAATCAATCCAATAGTGAGCTATCAACTCTGCAAGTCAAAAGCCTAAAGCTACAGTGCTACTAAGATTATTTGATCTACGGTTGCGTTGTACTGATATACAAGTCACGGGTTCCCTTCGTTTTTTATTCTCTCTACTTGTAATCTACATTCCGAGCCGGCCCTGAACGCATCACCGTAGAGCCTCGGACGCCAGGGCAGGACTGAGACAAATAATCCAATCATTAATGCACTAAGAGCGCTGATGTCTTGGTTTCAGTCTCTGAGGGATGACTTCACTCTGAGACCGTTTGAGCTTCAGCCGACACAGTAAGTGTTCACGAGCTTTAACTGGACCGTGGCGGAGCGACTCGAGCTCTGTTAGAGCCGACAGGAGTTATTGGGCTGCGGGGAGTTTATAATGTTGGGACTGCTGATCGATACATGCGGTCGATACAGTGTCCTGCAATGCTTTTGCTTTTGTTTGTGCATCGGTTTGAGTTGTTTTCTGTTTGGTTTATGATGATTTGCTGGCAGCACCGGGGCGATGTGGGTGGGCTTTAATTATTCTGAAGAGTTCTTGGAAGTGAAATTGTGAGTTTTTAAGGGTTTGAT
>OMLP01014528.1:0-22764 GCA_900302685.1 Spondyliosoma cantharus
CAGCTATATTCACCCTATTTATTTTATCCTTTTTATACAAACTGTTCTTGTTTCTGTTTATGTATAGATGAAAATAAAAACATGCCTGCAGGAATAAACCTCACACTTTAAAGCATAAAGTAGATATTTAAAGTAAACAGAGAATATAAGAGAAAGAGCCTCGTTTCCTTCTGTACTCCTGACTGTACTCTCTCTCATATCTCTTCATTTTCTTAGCCGACGCTTCCACTCACCGTCCCTCTTTTTCCCCCACCCTCTTTTTTTCCCCCTCTCTCTGTCGATTTTCACTTCTGGCACGGTTCCCTTTCCTGCATTCGCTCCCCTTTTGTCCTTCACACACCGTCCATCCATCTATCTATCCATCCATCCATCCCTTTCTCCTCTGGTAATGAGCTGTTGTAAAACACACCAAAAGAAGAAAGAGGTCAAGCTGTGAAAGAATCAAATAAAAACTTTTAAAAGAAACCCAAAAAGCCGCGAGACTCACCGAGACTCATCTGTTAATTCCTTCCTTTGTCTCCACTGTCTGATTTCCTTTCTCTGTTTCACTGTCATATTCGCCTAATCATGAATAAAGGAGTGTACTTTCAAAAGTAAAGAGGTCAAAGTTAGCACTCAGTGTCATTTGTAAGTGTCCGTTGGCGCCGACTGTGCCGTCTCTTTCTGCTTTTCTGTGCAGTCCACGCTACATTAAGAACGCACCGTCACTGAAAGAGGGAAAAAAACGAGGTGGAGGATGTTTTATTGCACCTGCCCAAGAGTCTTTACTCGGTACTGCCGTGCTAGTTTAAGAGAACCATGCTGTCAAGCCATTAGCAGAATTGGATTCACACTGAGGTTCAATTTGGGTTAAGTATCCCCGGCGGAGGATCCGAACACGCAACGCTGGGATCCTGATCTGCTTTAGTAGGCCATCTCACCGCCTGAGAAAATAAACACAGATCTGAAGCTTCGAGGCGATCACTTAGAGACGGGAGAACAGAGCTGTTGGGTTCAGCATAGCCCGGTTGAGACGGCCCTCTTAAGGACGGTGTCAGAGGGTTTAATGGGAAGAGACTTTTGGAAGCAGCGTCGTCACTGCCAGATAAATCTCTCCATCAGCCTGTTTACACGAGGTATTTAAATACGAGCTGTATCCGTATCTGGATTTGTTGTGAATGGAAAGCGATCAGATATGCTTAAACACATCTGGATGTAGTCTGGCTCACATCATGCTCGGCACAGATATTCATTTATAGCCAGGTTTTAGTCTGGTTACTGATTATGCATCTATTCTGTGCCACGAAAGTGCCAACATTTCCCTTATTCAACAGAGCAAATCAGATGGAAAATGAATGATATGCAGTGAGGAACAACTGTGTGGGCAGGGAGTGTGTGTTGTGCTCAACTGTGCAGCGGGTCCGCTGGTAACAAGGGTTCTATTTCATCTAATCACAGAGGAGCCGGCACTGAACCAAGGCGATCGGATACAATATTTCTAATACAAAGAAAGGAATAACCTAATGTATTACATGTGCCGAATTTACAAGAGGGAATAAATTATTCAGAAAAATAAAAAAAACAATGTTTCACAGAGCTTGTGGAGTTCCTTCAAACTCAGCAAATTCAGTGAATTCTTAAAGGAGTCTGGAGCAGATTTGCAGCCACCTCAGATGACTTTTGACGCTTCAAGGCCCCCCCCTCCTGAGTACAAAGTCCGCTCTGATTGGTCAGCTCGGACACACCTGAGCCAGCATCGCTAACCACAACAGAGCAGATGTGCTAAATCAATCCTTAAGTGTCAAACTAGCTGCTTAATTATGCAAATGTGTAACTCTTTGACATGGTGTGATCTCAGAAGTTACAGAATGAAAGGTGAGACGACTGACGACGCATTTTTTTTTCCAAAGAAGTTGCAAGCATGTTGACAGTGTTTGTGTGATACCTCTCACCGCCAGAAGAGGGAGACAAAAGTTCCGCACAGCAGGTCTAACGTGATCATTCAAAAGCAGTGAAACAAACTGTCCGTACGTATAAAATGTTCCTTTGATAAACACAGTATGATGATAACATAATCTAATCCAGCTTCTGATGTGGGTGGGGCTCCGTCGGGAAAAGTGGAGGTCACTTCCTTCTGTTCTCCAATCAGGATTTAGCAGCCAGTTTGATGGATAACTGACCGGATCAATAAATATGTTGTTTATTTTAAAGGTATTCTAAAGGTTTAAAGGTTTAAAGGTTTCTTCATTGACCACTCTTTTATGCCTACGCACACTGAATTAACTAACTTGCTTTGTTTTCATGACTGAATAAACAAACAACACAGTATCATACTGGCGGACCCTGCCACCTTTCTAACTTCTAACAGTGTTATGTTGACCTTATATTACTGAGAACAGCTTGTTTATTCAGTTATAGAAAAAAATAGATATTTGTATGAATTTCTTCTCCAAAACAACGTAGTGCTCCTTTATGAGTAAATATTTCATGTTATAGATGGATACTAAAGACAAGTTGTCAGGGGCTTTAACTGATAGCAGGGTTAGGCATAGCAGCATTTTTATGATGTAGCATCTCACATATTGTGAGCTGCTTTATCAGTACGCCAGCAGCTAAAAACACCACCTGCTAACACAGTGAAGCCCGTTAAAGTAATTACATGATGCCATAAAGATAGTGCTACATTATCCATGAATGCACTGCATTTTTCATTACATTTCTGGCTCTGACACTTTCTCACATGATCTTTTTTTTACGACTTATTAAATTTTTTACGCCAGAGGTTACATTTTCATTTTCTACCACCCATTTTCCAGAGTAAATTAGTAATGCAATTAATATTTATTAACTGAGCTAATTCAACAGAGAGAAAAAATGGCAGAGATACAATAAAATGTCAATAAAAACTTAAAACGTAAAGATTATTTAAGCAGCTACGTACAGAACGTGGCATTGTGCATTCATCCCTGAGCTGTAAATGACAGATCCAACATCAATTCATAACATCAGCTGTACACTATATACACATCATTATTATACAGTAATCATTTATTTCTAATATTTACGTCATTCACACATCAAGCATTTCATAGAAAACTGATGATTTAAGATGGTAAGATCAATGAACTTATCAGTTTATGTATCACAGTGATTCATTTTTACTATTCTACAAATCACTAAGCCAGAGACGATAACGGAAAAGCCTACAGAAACACATGAGTGGATGTTGGTTTAGGAAAATCCTTGTGCAAAATCAGGAATTATACAATATTCATCGGAAGTTTTGTCCTCTTCCTCCAACTTTGAACGCAGACAGACACCGTAGCAAACAGACTACTGTGACAGGGATGACAACACTCGACAAAACAACCTCCACTCAGGACTGACTTGGTCAGGACTAGTCAAGAGTGAACAGTCGAGCTCGATGAAAGCATCCTTTCCGGGGTTGCGATGTCATCATCGGTTAAAGCGCGGGGCCGATCGGTCGTCAGTGTGCGTCGGCTTCAGCTTAACTGTGGCAAACGGGTTGGTGCCCCTTCAAAATAAAAGAAGGATAGGTGTTGGATGAAGAGAAAAAGACAGCAACAGAGGGGTGAAAACTAACATCAGAAAATGCTGCGGCCTAAATAACATCGTCGAGCTCGACAATAAAGGTTATTACACCAGAAACGAGCGTTGCGTTTCAAACTGCACGCGAGTCATCGAGCAAACTGCTCACCTGAAGTGAGAGCGAGAGTGATAGTCATGGGTCTTGTATGGCCGTTACTGAAATGGTTTCAGTACTAAACTGCACTTCAAACTCTAATGGGGGGAAAGCAATTCCGTGCCATTTAGATCGTGGCCCTCATCGCCTGTTGTTCTCTGATTTAATGGCTTCATGATATACTTCAAAAAATGTCATTAGCTCCTGTGGACGAGAATATGAGTGGCCTCCATTTGAGCGTTTCACGACCTCTCTGCGCATCCCGTGGCGCATTAATCTTACCTCGGGAAGAGTTCAGGTCTTGATCCATGTGGATTTGACATCTGTAGAGAAAGAAAGAGGAGAAAGGTGAGTGAAGGCTGATCCAAACCACAAAATGTAGACACGTGCTCTGATGGAGGCTCAGGGGCTCTGGCCCTCGACCCCTTTTGCTTTCAGTTGGTCCTCCCACAAGCTGCCACACACACACGCACACGCACACACACTTTTGAGTGGAAACAAACTGTTAGATCGCACCTTTTCAAATGTCAAAACGTCTGCATGCAGAAACAGAAATGCTACTGAAGCGACCAAAGAAGACAGTGTTTTCTCTCCACAGCACCCTGAAGGACCTATTTAGTCACAAGGACTTCAAATAGCTCTTCACTTGAACAGCATGCTAAAACCAGGAGCACACACACACACACACACACACACACACACAAACACAAAACCTCCTCGTTCATACACCGTCAGCAGCTGGAGCTCCCTCCCTGCATCCACCAGAAAGACGGGTGCGGCGCCATTGAGAACAGCACCTTGCCACAGTGCCCCTGCTGGACAGACCGGGGGAAGACCATGAAGGAGTTACATCGTTCTTTCTCCATCTCAAGTGGGAAAAAATACAAAGGTGTTCAGTCGTAGCAGCCATATATACACAGGTATTTGTGTTCTCTCAGTCTCTCTACTTTCTCTGAGTTTGTCAGTTCAACCATCAGACAACAATCACTAACAGCCTCTGTCTCTGCTTCGATCGATGTGATATGATTCCACAGAACTTAACTGATGATAAGTAAATATAGGCATATATCAGGGGTTTAAAATATACCAACAACTCCTTAAAAAGCTGACAGTAAACCAAAGGGTAGGGTAGCTCAAATTGACTCAACTCGATTTAATTTATATAGCACCTAAGTGGATCACAAAGCAAGATTAAACCAGCACTGACAAAATGGTACGTACAAACATAGTAGACGACAATAAATAGAATATTGCAAGACTTAAAAATTAACAATACAACAGTGAAATGCTTTAAAGAATAAGATAACATTTAAAAATCACAAGGGAAAAATAAATAAATAAGGAAAACCAATTAGTTGTAATAAAAATGACGAGGCATCCAAATGAAATCTAGGCTGAAAACAGTGGCAGACTCAGGATGTTTGAGGGGCAGGTGTGAAAAAAGTGGTCTGGTGGGGTACCAGGGTACAAAAGGGCACTGAAAGGGCATCCTTGAGGGCACTTTATCATGTTTCAGCTACCATAGGGGCTTCCAAGAGGGCACTTCGGCTGCAGCACCAGGAGGAGGGTGATCGCACCAACGGCCGAAAAGATTTGTCTTAATGTTTTTTTTTCTTTTTAAATTGACCCTCAGGCAGACTGTTACAAACTAGAGCCGCTGTGACTAAAGGTCTGACTTCCCATATGTTTTTTGATGTAAATAAAAGATTTATAAGTGGTAACTGATGGCCTTATCTGTGGGTAATGCCTCATTTACTAAAGCTCTATAGATCAGTAAAAGCCAGTAATATAAACAACTTTTGGGTGGTCAGGTGGTAAAAACTGAAACCAGTTATTTCCAGGTCAAGGCTACAGAAGAGCAACTGTTGATGTGAAGGATTAAAACCCTTTATTAATCACTTATAAACATAGAAATATAAAAGGTAGGGTGTTCAACCCAAAAGTTGTCTATCTAAATCCAATTTATACAGACTTCAGAAGGACAAAAGAAAGAGGTCCCAAAAAGGCTTTGTTAAAACAGAAAGTTCCTAGAAAATTGCTTTTCAGTCTCCATTTGTGGTCATGTTTAAAAAGACATTATAGATTATTGATTGATATGAGCCACACTGATTGATCAATCACACGGACCGACTGATAGCCGTACCTTACTTTGTGAATAGGACTCAGCCCTTCTGTCAGGAGCTGGCTCACTTGAATATGTAGCCGGAGGCGGAGGTGGAGGGGGCGGGCCTCCGCTCTGGCTCCTGCTTAGTGGTTGGTCGAGCAGGTCGCTCATGCTGCCGGTGCTGCTGCTGCTGCTTCGGAACATGGAGCTGGTGAAGCGACAACACAATTCAATGGTTTTATGTAAATGAAGCAGAGTAAAGTTGAAAGTCCTTAATATGAGTCTAATTGGATAAATTATATTAGACCTGTACATAAGTTAAATTTTGTTTTGCTTTTTAAAGTGAATGATGTTTTAGGTTAAATACATATGCTTGACAATGACAACAAAATAATTCTATTCTCTTCTATTCGCAGAGCATCTATATCAAGTTTCACATTTTGGGCGATCAGCTGTGCCATGTTTTTAGCTGTTTCATTAGTTTTAAACCTCCTACTGGTTTTCCTCACAGCTATGGGTCACCCATTTTTCTTAAATAGTTCATGTTATTATTCCAGGCCTGAGTTTCATGCTGACCCTCTTCTAAAAAAATGTTGGACCCATAAAACAAAAAAGGACAGCCTGGGGCAACTGCGAAGTGTATCGTGTATCAGGGATGAAAAGCAAACATTATGCAGATTTGTTTTTGGTCTATAGTCTCTCCATCTCTTCTTAACGGCCGCCATGACAAATTAATTTGAGGCAGAACACATGCAAAACCTGTGGAACCACCAGACCTACATCAAACCTACTTTTTTGTATTCTGTTATTGCCTTCAGACAGAGCCAGGCTAGCTGCTTCTCTCCATTTCCAGTCTTAATGCTAAAATAATCTTAGCTAAGATATTCAGATATTGGCTGTGGCTTCATATTTATGGTGAATCTAACTAGCATTCTGACCATATTGTTGCATTCTAGTGTCAGAAACTTTTTACCCTTGTCTTGTATGTCTGGCATGGTAGGAGTCAGTTAGATGACAACAGATTTATTTTATTAGCCGGGCACTTAGCATGACAAAATGTTTTTTTAACAGAGCTGAATACATTTTATTGGATATTTACCGAAGGCTGGTTGTCATCGGAGGATCGTCCACTGCTTCCACGTAGGTTGATGGAAACCATCCCTGGCTGAAAACAAAGAATCAGACAGTGAAGATGACAGTTGGTGGATTAGGTGTTAACAAAAGAACAAAAGAAAAGACAAATACAATTGTAATACTGTTGAAATAGCTACTGGATGTATTGACATTACATTTTGTACAGACATTCATGGATGCCATGAGGATGAACCTCGACTGACTTTGGTGGTGCTCTAACTTTTCCTCTAGCGGCATCACCAGGTCAAGGTGTCCAGTATTTCGATTCATGACCAACTGCCTGACTAACTAAAACCAACATTCCCTTTTGTACTCACTCATAGATATCAGCTGACTAAAAACAGCTGATCATTTTCAACAATTGAAAAACACAATGAGAAAAACAGTGAGAGAAAAAAAATCCTGGATCTGTCCTGTTTATCCAGATCTGTACCAAAAGTTAATGGGCTGAGACTCATCCTTCATCCGATTTTCATGGAAATGCGTTAAGTAGTTTTTGTGTAGTCCTGCTGACGAACCAACAAACGGCATGCTGAATGCCAGCATGTGAGCTTTGCCATTGTGCACATGATAGCACTGATTTTTTTATGAACTGATGCACTTATCCCAAAATACAGCCTCAGAGCTTGAGTATAGACTCCTTATCTCGTTATTCATGTTTCAATTAAAGTTGTGTTTTGCTTTTCTGTTTTTGTTTATTTCCTTTTAACATACTATTTTTTTTTTCTCTCAATTTATTTGCTGACAATACTGATCGTTTCTTATATCCTTTTATTTGCGATTAATTCCTTACAAATGTTTGTATCTCTGATGTAAAATGCAATTTTTTTCTCACCAGCTTGATTTTCCCTGAGGAAAGGGACCTGGAGCATTAAATGTGAAAATGTTTATAAACCACCTGAATATATCGACCCCCTGAATGGTATCAGTGTGCAACAGAGAGTGCACTATATATGCTGTATTTCACTTGAGCGACAGACATATTTATGGTGGATGCACAAGCAGTCACACATGCTTAGGGATTAGCTCACCGCGAGCTGCTCTCAGCGCGTCCATACAGCCAGCCATTCCTTGGCTGTTGGACCTTCACGGTGATCATCTCTCCCCTGGAGAAGGGCAGCAGGGTAGGGTTGGAGGCGTCGGGCTGGTGGGCCACCTTCGCCCTAAAGGATCTCCCTCCACTGCCGCCTCCCTGTGACTCTCCGGTGGAGCGATAAACGCTTTCCTGGGGAGACGGAGCTGGAGAGATGATGAATTGAACTGTTTGTTGCCGCACATGTTGGCTGATGAAACCTCTTAAATGGCAAAGATAGATCTCTGGAGAAATGATTCATTAAAAAATATAAAAGGGTATGATTTATTTCTTTACCCATTATGCCCCTGGTATTCATACCTTAGAGAGTTGGCAGACTACTAAGTATCTCACTCTCTATATAATTATTTTGGACGGCAGGGGCTGCAATACACTGAAATACACAAAAAATGGGGGGGGGCATTGTTATTTACTGAGCTCGGTAGGATCAATGGAGTGCTGCAGACAATGAGCATGGTGTGTGCAATGTTTCAGAGGAGCAAAAGTGGAACATCCACTCAATATTCTAGAGACTGTTTGTGGTACCGTATCTATTTTAACTCAGGACAAGCTAAGCAGGACAAATAATTACACAGACTTTCTGCAGAGGCAAGTATAAATGAGGAAGTATGAAAGTGCAGATGTGAAAAATGATGAGGAGGGAGTGAAACACAGATAAAAGGCTTAAAGTGATAAAGCGGGTGGTGAAGGCAAAATGAGCTCGGATATGCATTATGGTCTGTGAAAGTTACAGACATGCTTTGACTCTAAACATAACATGAAATATGTGGCACCGAAATCTTTTTATGATATCGTTGTTGACATGTTAGATTTATCGTCTGTGTTGGGTTAGGTTAGGTTTCCTGGTGTCAGTAAAGTGATATCTTTTCTCAAAATAAATACAGAGTTTTGGAATGGCTCGCAGTAACCACTCACCCCTTGATGGTATTTTGCCGAGGGGTGGCTCTTCTCTGTTCCTTCTGTACTCCTCCTCCTTCATCCCCATCTGTACAACCAGGAATATACAGCACAGTTCATGCACAAGTGTAGACAACTTGTCAACAGTCTGTGCTGTAGCATTCATGTATCTTGTAAACATCAGGATGAATCAGGATCATACACACAAACAGCAGATCCAAGAGTGAACAGTTAATGTCATTAGACTGGTTCAAAGACAACATCCCTGCCTCCCTTGGCCCTCACCAGAATGCATTCAGAACCAGCAGAACCACAGACGACGCCATATCTACTGCCCTCCACTCAGTCTTCACACACCATCCGAATGCTGTTTGTTGACTTCAGCTCAGCATTTAATATAATCTCTCCCATGAAGCTGATTGGAAAACTTCCTGCTGGGCTTCAGCCCAACACTCCGCAGTTGGATATTAGACATCCTCACAAACAGACCCCAGATAGATTGGCAGTCACAACTCCTCAGCAACCGGAGCTCCCCAGGGGTTTGTGCTCAGCCCCCTCTAGTTCACACTGTACACCCATGACTGCACTCTGTGAGACTGTGTTGACACTGTTGTTAAGTATGCAGACAGCACCACCATCATCGGCCACATTACAAACAACCAAGAATGTTCATACCAAGAGGAAATCTATGCAAAACAATCTTGCATAGTTCACAGAGAACAACCTACTGCTCAACATCGGCAAATAAAGCTGATGGAGCTGGAGGCGGGGCTATTTTAAAACCAGAGCTATGGTAGCATGTTTTTACTTATCTATTGGGGAATAAACAAAAGACTGGAGGGTAGATCGAAGCAACAGGGGTCAGAGGACCAGTCGTGTTTGAAGGCCAATATAGGCACAAAAAGCCAGGAGCAGCACTTGTGAAGAGTCAATGTAGTTGTTCTTAGCAATGCTAGGAAAATGGAGACGTATTCAGTGACTAAATGATGTGAATCTACAGTGGCTCTCCTGCCCATGGAAAAGCAAACCAGTTCTTAAAAGGTTCAACCCCAAACCAGAACTAGCACTTTGTTCACTTTGGTCAATAGAGGGTACAGGATAACCTATCATGGCCATCATCACCCTGGTGAAAAAAGCACAGAAAAGGCTTTACTTTCTATGGAAACTTAAGAAGGCTAATTCTGGAGCCAGATCTATTACAGAGGAGCAATAGTTAACATGCCGACTGGAAACATCACACACTGGCATAGTTTGTGCACGGCCCAGGACAGGAAGGCTCTACAGCAGGTGAGTAAAACCACCCAGAACATCACTGGTACCATCTACAGAGCAACAGTGACATCTATGAAGTGAGATGTCTGCACAGAGCCCACAGGATACTAAAAGACAACACCAACCCCGGCCACAGTCCCTTCACCTTGCTGTCATCTGATAAAAGATACAGAAGTATCCTCTGCCATACCATCAGACTACAGAGCAGCTTCTTTCTTCTTTTCTGTTATGTAGCATGAAAGGACTAAATTCATTTTAGTTTTACAACCCTGGCATCGCAAAATTTCAAATAAATGAACCTTTACCTCGAGTAATGTACTGTATATGATGACTGACTGTGGAAAGGCAACTCAAATATCTGTCTGAAGTGGCTCACAGGCTTCACTCTGTTATAAGCGAGGATAAATCCCACACCGAACCAAAACAAACACAGGATCCACGTTAATCCTCTGATGGATATTACAGTAGGATACGTGATCTGCGGGGTTCACTGGCATGTCACCTTGTGATGAGGAACAGACTGAGACCGACTGGGCTTAGCTCAGGACCGTCTTTGTTGTTTACTCACATCTTAATTGCTGCCTTCATGCGAAAGACCATATGGTGTCAGTTTGTCAATTATCCATGGTGTTAATCCTACTGTTTTAAGATGTGGAGACATCTGGGTTTATTCAGATGATGTATACGTTTCATATTTTGATTAAAGCTGGTGGTTGAACAGGAGAGATTTATTGCCTTATCGCAAACACATATTCATTTCTTTCATGCCAGAAAATAATTTTAGCCCGGGCTGCAACTAATGTTGATTCTCATTATGGATTATTCTGCCAAAAAGCAGTGAAAAACATCTCAATTTTGCTGAGCCCAAAGTGATGTGTACAAATTTCTTCTTTAGTCCAACCAGCAGTCCAAAACACAAAGACTCTTCATTTACTATCAGAAATAACAAAGAAAATAAGCAAATCCTTACAGTTAAGAGGCGCAAAGATGCAAATGTTTGACATTTTTGCTTGAAAAATCAAAGTAGTTGGCCGTTCTTTATATTTCGATCGTCTAATCAATTACTCTGCTAATTGTGCAGCTCTCATGTAATCTAATGTCAGATACAGGTTTAATCCTCCGCAGGCTGCTTCCCTCTAACAGCATTATGTCTCATGTCAGTGGTGTGATTCATTCTGATGGTTTCAAATCAAATCCAACCAGCAGAGGGCACCCTGGTAACAAAAATATAATGGCCATAATTCCATAGGTTTCTGTCTGTGTATGATCCCTTACAGCCAGTTCAATCACGTTATGTTTTCTTATCTAATATTTGTTGAACTCAGACACCACATTTGAAAAGTTTTGACTTGCTCAAATCCTGTTATCCGTTTCACAAGATATTTCCCCAAACAGATCTTACAGAGCTTCCCTCAGTCCTTTCCCCCTGAAACAGGATTATATCTCACACCAGCAGCATATTCTCTGGGTTTTGAAGAGGTCTAATGCAATCCAGCTCCAGCACTGTTTGAATAATTCAACACACACATTCAACGGACTTCTATAAAACTCTGCCCTGAACTCACAGAGTTTTCCACAGACGGGGGTCGTCCAGCCTTGAGTCCTCTGGTGGCGTTCACCTCATCGGACCAGGTGTCAGCTCTTTGCTGGAGGGAACCTCCCAGCTGACACACACACACACACGCACACGCACACACACACACACACACACACACACACACACACACACACACACACACACAAAATTAAAGTCCCATTAAGGGTCAGCAGAGTTAGGGGCTTATGTCACACAGCTGCTTATATTAATACTCATTTGGCAAAAAAAGGCCTCATGTGCACAAATATACTGTGTGCTCAACTGAGATATAAACGGTGATCCACATGTGTTAAACAGCGGCCTGCCTCCTTTATGGTTAAATGTGAGTGCAGTTTCTGTAGTCATGGGGAAAATGTCCGCAGCACACTGTTTCTTCATGTTTGAGAGACACAGATCTGTTAAAACAGGTTAAAGCTGCAGCATTCAAACTGAGAATTAAAGGTTATGTATGAAAGTTCATTGATGCCATCAAAAAATGCTCAAATACAAAAAAACAAAAATTTTCACTCAATATGTCATAACTGAAAGAGTGAGACAAACCCTCTTCTTATTATGTCAAAATTTTGACTTTGATCTCAAAACTTTGGCTAATCTTTTTTTTTAACAATTTAAACTTACTATCTCATAATTTAGATTTCTTTTTAATTTTAATTTTAATTTGAACTTTAACTTATATGTTTTTACTTTTTATATTACTTTAAATTCCTATCTCATAATAATAGTCTTTTTTATTTAGTAACTCTTTGATTTTGACGGTCCATGAGTTGCTCTGTGCTTATCATGACAAACTTCTTATGTTTTTTTTTTCTTTCCTGTGTGGAAATGACCATCCATATTGACCTGTTTCATTCACTTGAAGTTGTCCGTGTTCATCTGGTTTCAGATTTAATTTTAGCAACTTGCAAATTTGCAAATGTATTCAGCTTCTTTACACATGGGAGCAGTCAGAGATGTTTTGATGTCTTATTCATTGGAATGAGCCTTTATTAGATGAGCAGGCTCATTCAAGATCCAAGCAGGATCGAAATGTTGTCTTTTTTAACCTGTTAAGCCCGAGCTGAGAGCCCAACTTGGTAACATAAGTGGAATATATAGTTTGGTAGCTGAGAAATGTTAAATGGCACGCACAGATGGTACCAAAATGTTCTTTACTAATACCTCTCTAATTTTGCTCTGATTCACTTTATTGGCATAAAACTTGCCAGAGGTAATGTTCAGATGTTTTGAGATCTTTTAAGGGTGGAAATAAAATCTCTCATTTATGCTTTGTGCCAACTTCATTTACTCAGTGACATATGTACTTATACTTACACATCTGAACACATTTTTCAAGCTCTCCCTTTATTATGACACCTTGATTATTCAAATAGACCTTGCAGCTGAAGCGATGGACTCTGTTAAATATGGGTGTGTCATATGGGCAGAGGTCCAAAATAGAGTCCTAACAGGTTGAACTTCTGTGGTGTGGAGTGAGTGTGCTCTTTTTAACAAGTGTTGTATTTACTTTGCTCTAGTTTTATTAAAGATCAAGTTAAGTATTAAAAGCGAAAACTTTTTTTTGAGGGGCAAATACCTTTGTCGGAGGGCTGCAGAGAGAGTTGAACAAACATAATGTCCGATCTGTCCTTAACTACACGTACGGTCTCAAAGGGCTTTGTGACGGCCTCATTATGAGAACAGTAAAATGTTTCGATTGTGACGGTACAGCGGTGTAATAAAAGGTGAGCAGAAAGTCCAGAGTTCAGTGAGACATCAGCTCTGCAGGAGAACCTGAATTGGTGATCTGTGTTGCTGATCTGTGTTTGACCCTCATTACGAAGTAGGAAAGCTCATCCACAGGGGCTGATGAAGTCTTATAATCACCACAGATCATTGTGAATTGGCTGTTAGAGTTCTAACACGAACCCGACCCATTTGGCGCCTGTAGTTAATAAGCCGCAACAAAACCATGAAATATTTAATTTACAAATGCTGTCTGAGGTGAGCCGTGTACCTTATTCATGAGGCTGGCGATGGATTGTATCAGGCCGCAGTGTTTCTCAGCCAGGAAGCGGTGTCGTCTCTCCTCCTCCTTCAGAGCCTCGTCGTGGCTCCTCCTGACGAACTGTACATATTCGCTGTAATCCTGAGGACGCACATATTCAACAGCCCACGTTTACATATTTAACAAGGACACGCTTGTGCACGTGGCGCTGAATTTTTCCTTCAGGGTGCAGAAACTCAAACCTGGTTGGCTCCCCTCCTCAGCTGCCTGTCCAGAGCTGCCGCCTGGTTGTGGACCTCCATTTCGTAGTGCCTCCTGCTGCCCTGTATGACACACAATTCATGTCACGTCTCTTCCGTTCTTTCTAATGGCTTCTCCAGTTTTAATGACAGATTATTACTTCTTTATCTTCTGGGATGTAAAGTGGGCTATTTATCAAGATATTAATTTATCAGATAACTCACTCCGTAACTATTCTCACGATGCCTCGCAGTTATTAATTTTCCTTCCCTGATCATAATTACGAGACAACAGCTTGTCATTCTGTAAGAGCCCTCTCTTGACCTCGTCGCGACCCTGCTTTTGGGGCTCACTCACCGTTATGTAATCTTGGTCCAGTCTAATGTTATTGTCCATCTCCTGAAGAACCTCCGTGCTGAACCAGCGGCACTGGCAAGAGACGCACAACATCATGTTAAACACAAGAGAACACACTCATACACAAAAGCCATCTTAAGGGTAGTGATGATGTCACTTACGAGTCCCTCCAGCTCCAAGGTGAGTCTTCTTTGGCTCTCAGAGATCTGAACCAGGACATTTCCTGAACAAGAAGGAAGCATTACACGTTTCATTATAATCACTTAAAAGTACTACCGGAAAACAATAAAATGACATCATGCAATATCATATAACCTTCTCCTTTTGTTTATTTCCATGTACTCATTAACCAACGATCTTAACAGGAATGGAGACCTGTGACTTCATCTCTTAGGCACACACTCCCACTTACAGGATGCACTTTCCATCTCACACACAGACACACACGAGCGAACACACATTAGACCATATTGACGCGACGGCCATTTTCCTCTAAAGTCTGAAGTGGGAAGTTCAAATGCTGGGATAATGTTTGTATAAACGTAGGCAATCTGGCAAATTGTTATCGTTTCACCACTCCCAGATTGATCAGCAACAAAAAAGATGATTGATGGTTAAAATCTGGAGCGACATTGAGCCATATTTCAAGGTAAGAAGAGATAATTGATAACCCATTAGCTAATGTTAGCATTGACCCACTTCCTAGTGGTCCATTGTGTATCACCATTGTGTATCACTTCCACACGTCCAAGATGTATGTTGTTCCCAGTCCTATTGCATTGTGTGACACTGTCCAACAGTAATTTTGACTTCCGATCTCATTTGTGATGCTTCTCCCTGACATGGGGCCCACAGCTAATCACTTCCAATAATCTAGTTTCATTATCAGGCCACTGTGCAAATCCATCTTTACAATACCTTTGAAATGTTGATGTTAATGACCGATAATGATGATTATGGAATCTCATTGTTTTCTTTGAAGGGATCATTTAATTATGGGCCAAATGGTATTCTAGGCCAACTGCTGTCTTCTACCTTCAATAAAATTGCATTTAGCTCCATCCAAAGCCTTTCAAACACATGCACTGTGAGGGATCCAAACATTGATTTGAAACATTTGATAAAAGCACAAAACCATTCCCACAGCAGTTTAAGGGGATCAGGATTTACCACACCATGACATAACTCGCCGAAAACATTGCACTCGTTTAGTTTGACTTGACACTGTGCTTGAAAATATATGCTGGGATTCATTTCCTCACAGCGTGAGTACACTAATGATCCCGTTTGGACAATATCCTCAGCTCCAGCTACTAAACCGAACACGACTCCCTCTCAGAGTGGCTGGGTTAAGTGAGCGGAGCACGGCCCGCTGCCTGTCATTGTTTATTATTCATGATGTCTGCTCGCATCTGATGCCCAACTCTGCCAACACTCTTGGCTCGAGCTCATATAAAAACAGACTCAAGCGAACACTGTGCCGCAATCTAACTTTGAAGCAGCCTTTTGACATGAGCAGAAATCTAATTAGACGGTTTTTGCCTCATTCTCAAGCCCAATTATCTCAGTCTGAGCTACAGGTAAAAGTCTTGCGTTACACTGCAAAATATATTGATTCAATAACATATCACAGTATGTCTTACACACCTGTACATCAAAGAGTATCCTTATGACGTACACCTACATGTTACACATGCTCTTAGTATCCGTGTAAGGAGTAATAAAGTGCTGCTTGGGGGTAAACTTTGGTCCTCACCACACGGAGGAACACTGTTTAATTAGCAAAATAAATAGCCATAAACAGATCAAAGACAAAACACTGCCTGAATTGTCGATATGGAAATAACCTCATCGTGTTTCCACTTAGTAATCATGAGATTGCACACGCCAGCTGACTGTGCATGTGTTCATACGTACCCAGGGAGCGCGAGGATATGGTGTGGAAAGCCTTCTCTCCGATCCTTGAAAGTGCGCTGAAGTAGGCCTCGCTCGTTAGAGCGAGAGCTGGAAAACACACAAAAACACAATATTAATTTGAAATGCAAATTGATTTGGCACAATTAATTTCCCCAGCATACAACTACAGAGGCAGGTAAACAGAGTGATTAACTACAACAACAGAAATGGAACGGAAACGATATAATGATTCAAATTACAGTACACGCAAATGTCTCTCTGCAATCATTTGGAAATCTGTTTACTTGGACAACAGCCACATAAAATCACAGTGCAATCACATTCTTCTTGATAAGTAATCACCATAAAGCCCCTCTTCGCTCTCAATGATAACAGTGCATTTTGATTGCCCGCTGCTGATATTGTTTTTGTTCTTAGACTGTCAACGGCGAAAGGCAGTACAGTATTTAGTCAAAAGATGACCAGCTTCCTGCACAGCACGGGAATTCCACAGAGCCACTTCAGCATCATAGAAATGTATAATTAGCAAAGTAGCATGTTGAATGTACAGTCACAACAAAACACAACTAAAATCCAAGCAGTAAAAGCTGAACCCCTCCATAAACGAATGGCACAACACAGGAGGGCCAACTCCTCAGGCCAAGACTCTGCTGTCCACTTACATCTGAAGGAGAAAATCATTCCTTTGAGGACAACAAAGTAAACATATTGGCCAGAGAGGACAGATGAAGAATCCATCTATGTCAAACTGGAGCAACAGTCTCTGAACAGAGGAGGTGGCTTACGACATTAGTTATAACCCAGCTTGGGGGGCGGCTGTAGCTCAGGAGGTAGTCTAGTAATCGGAAGGTTTAGCTGCATGTTGAAGTATCCTTGAGCAAGATACTGAACCCCGAATTGCTCCTGATTGACTGATTGCTCCTGACGAGCAGCTGATGTGTGTGCTCCTGGTGTGTGAATGGGTGATGTGACAAGTGTTGTTAAAGTGCTTTGAGCAGTCTGTAGTCTGGAAAAGTGCTGTAGAAACGCATGTACATTTACCATTCACTTACAAGTTCCCTATCGAGTTAAATCAACAATCCACAATTGGCCTTAAAGACTCTGAAACTCAGAGCTCACACGTGTCCTTGACGACTCTGTAAGGACACTCCCACACAGAGTTTAAAAGGCTGCAACTCCCCTCCAGTTAGTTAGAATTGAAGAAGGCTCTTGGATGAGAGGTGAAACGTCTTCAAGAAACTGAAACACGTCCAGTTGCCTACGATACAGCACCAAGGATTACCATCACCTGGATGACTGAGAACCTTCATCAGCATATGATCTGAATAGTTAGAGGGCCATGGTTAGCCTTGGCCCAAGCTAAATTGACTTGAGAGAACCTTGCCTTGTTTTTGTCGAGATGGGGCAACACCCAATGATAATCAGTCAAATGCACACTCCCCAAGGCTGTAAGACTTTTGGATTTCAATGATAAAACACATATGTGGTAGCCCTTTAAAAACAATGAATAAGTGGAGTATGGACAATATCCAAATCTTATTCATTTACAAGGAGAAGCTGCATCAGTAGAATCTAAATAGACTCTGAAGCCACATCAGTTCTTGGTCTTGACCTCATTAACACGTCATGAAGTTGTGGCACCACGGAGAGCACACAGAAGGAATTTAAAGTCTCGGTGCAGGTGGCAACCAGAGACATCATAATCTGTATTTTATTGTCTGCGGGGCTTTTGGTGCAGTGGTGCGACTGTGAATCAGTTGTTGATGACATCGCGTAAGTGCTCTTGCATATATCAAACTAGCACCTACAGTGTAAAGTAATATAAAAAAGGCTCGCCGTGTAAAACTGCTCCTGTAGCTGGATTTCATTTGCATCTCAGCACTTTAAAGGCCGTTCAGCGCGAGCGCATCGCGCAGGGATTAGAGCTGATTACGACGAGGATAATTAAGACATCAAATGTAGACGCAGTGACTGCACGTTCAGATTCAAATTAAAAGTTTAATCCATCCTCTGAAATTACCTCTTCTCACAGACGCACATAAAAAAAATAAATAAATAAATAAAGCACAGAAATGAATTAAAAAACCTTAGGCCCAGACTGCAGTCAATATCCTAAATCCCTGCCTCGGTCTTTGGAAATCAAATATCTTTCTGGGCCGTTGTTTGTCTGTTCTCAGTGTACTCATTACCTCTGCAGGCTTTGTTTACAGGCCCATTACCAAGGCTATAACTGTACCAGGAAGGTATTCCCAAAGCGTATGGACTTTTGAATTAGGTGTAGTGAAATAGACAGCTCCTATATCCTGTGTGCTGCCATCATAGTTTGTTTAGTTTATAGCACTTATGAAGGTTGGTGTGTGAATTTCAGAAGTGAAAAATTCTCATTAGCAGATTGTCTTTCTTTTTTGTTCTTTCTTTCTTTATGTCTTACCTTTGAAAGCCTGCATATAGCTGTTACCCAGTAAAACCAGTTTCTGTAGGCTTGGGTTGAAGTCATCCGTCAAGTTCTGTTTGAGAAACACACACACACAGACACATATATTTGAAAGCAAGACAAACTTTTAGACCCACCTTAAGGAGAATCAATAAAACGTCTTTAATTCAATCTGTATTTATGAGCACAAACTCTCCCTCCAAACGCCGGAGCACCGACAGCCTCGGACTCAAATCTCCGGCGTTACCAAGCAAAAGGAAACACTCCTTGAATTCGAAACTGACTGTGTGAACTCACATCATGTCTGCTTGACAGAAATGATACGTAAGATGGTTGTCTAATTTGAGCCACTGGCCCACACACACACAGTACCTGTTACCTACCGAGTAAATCCCCAAGGTGGAGCGATGCAGCTGATCACTATTCATCCCAGACATGTTGATATCCATAATGGTGCAACTGTCACTGAAACCTTGACAGGGTCTACAGCTTTTATATCATCCGACAAATGTGCCAAAGCCTCAGTGAGAAAGGAGAGTTAATCGTATTGAAGCTGACGTGTAGTTGAGTGGGAGCAGCAGCTCAGTGTGCCGGTAATCGACACCGCTGTGGCCTGAGAGAGACCAGAGTAAATAATTAAACATGGCTCAACCATAAAACACACTGACAGATGCTATAAACCTTGACTGTCTGGGCGTGTGCGTGTTTGTTTGCGCCACATTGTATGTTTTATTCAAGACGACAACAGAGATCTCTTTTAACTCTGTAATATGAATATAATGTAATATTTATAGAGTATATATGTTTAGAAATAGGTCACAAACACATGACTTCATAAAACAACTGGGTGATCTAGTTTTGGTAACGCTTTAGATTAAGGTCCTTGTTATAAGTGCCAGTTGATAAGTAATAAGTCCCTTATAAGATGCTTAATAATAAGTCTTCAAAAAAGCATCATAACCACGGTTATTGTTGGAGAAGAAACTTGCAAACAGTTAATAACCTGCTTAAGAACATTAATAAAAGCCCTGTGAGTTTAATTTATAACAGCATTACAAATGCATTTTTTGAGTTTAACCAAAACTGTCAAGAGAAACTTTTTTGCTTTAAAGGTGTTATTGATAAGACTCACACCTACATGTGACTTTCCATCTCAGTCTTTACATTAGACTTAGACTTCTCTTTATTGATGAAGTCTAAGTCTAATGTAAGACTTTTCATTGCATTGCCATTAAAAGGCCACTGCTGTATCAAATCATCTCCCCTCTCAAGTGGTTGCCAGTTAGAGCACTAGCTAACGTTGACATCACAATAACTAGCTAACTCATTGGTAAGGCTGATGCCATTGTCGCTAACGCCAGCTAACATGAATGTTGCTAATGCTAGCTAGCTAACTTTAGAGCAGTACAAAATGCTGGGTGCATCCTGCAGCAAATCAGCAGTTTTGTTGACAGTTTATTACTTATATTTGTCACTTTATTTAGATTAAAACATACTTTATTATTCATTTATGAGCAGGCATTTATGACAGTCAACTATGTTTTTTTCCATCTACCAGATTTAAAGCTTAGTAACAGTTTTTTGTTTTTTTTAAAGATTAGAGGACTGTTGCTGGCCTGTTATAACTACACAAATATCATAAACTCATAGGGTATTTATTAATGCTATATTGGGTTGCAAACAGTATTCAAACAGGAGTACAGGGATTAAATGTTGGAGACCATTTTCAGGTTTTGATGCACCTTACAGCATTTACAGCAACAGGATGATTTAAGTTTATGGTTCTGTTGTATCGTAAGGAAGATGTCTCTCGGTGCAAAGGTGTGACTCACAGATTAGATGCAGTAAATCGTTGCTAGACTTTGGCTCAGAGGTATTTACCACTGTGTATCAGGCTTCGAAAGCAAATACTGTGCTGTATCGTAGGCAGCTGGACTTGTTTCAGTTTCTTGAGGATGTTTCCCCTCTCATCCAAGAGGCTTTTTCCATTCCAGCTAACTGGAGGGGAGTTTGCTGGCTTTTATCACCCACCTACAATGCAGTACTGAGTTCCCTCCCCACACAGCGTAACAACCATTCACACCTGGGCTCACCTAGCCCTAGCAACCCACATGAAGACCAGTTGGGTCAACAACCCACAAGTGGCCCTAATGACTGAGACTCAGAGCTGACACGAGTCCTTGACGACTCTGTAAGAACAGAGAGCGGTTAACAGCCTGCAACTCCCCTCCAGTTAGTTAGAACTGAAGAGACCTCTTGGATGAAGATGGTGAAACGTTTTCAGGAAACTGAAACACGTCCAGTTGCCTACGATACAGCACTTTGAATTACCTGGATGACTGAGAACCTTCATCAACAATTGTGTACATAGAATCACTTCATTGTCGGTTTGGGTCTTTTCATTGCATCTAATGACATATTGAATATCACCATCTGAGGTGTGTCCAACTGATTCTGGACAACGTGTTTTCATAAGTAGTTTTGATGTCGTCATTTAAATGCCTAAACATAATCTGCACAGGGCGTCATGGAGTTAACATTAATTCTGAGGAAAGCGAAAGTGAAAAGCTTTAGTCTTCTAAGCACATGGAAATGAAAAGCAGTTGAAACCAGTGTCTATCTGTTGTGCTATCTGTGTTGAAAATAAAGAATGTTGCCTCTTTGTAAACAATGTCCTTGAATGAGCTTTTTTTCTCTGCCTGGTGTTTCTGTCCTCTTTCTGGATCTAAGACGAGGTTATTTGTAGTTGCTTCACGTCTTTGTAGGAATGTATCCTTCATATATCTGAACAATCCACATAATACTGTCATATCATAATTCTACAATTGACACTTCAGTCTACTGGTGCATATTACTTTTATCGCATTTCTGTCCATCCTGTGAGAGAGAATCCTATATTTGCTTGCTCAGGGATTTCTTTCCCTTTTTTCCCTCTGTTAAAGGTGCAATGTGTAAGAATATATTTAAGAAATGACCACCTGTTGAAATCATACTCAATCAAACAAAAAAAGTGCAACGGATCACCAGAGTTACTGTTCATTGCTGCCAAATGCAGCTGCTGTTAGCTAATTGGCTCAATTAGCTGTATAGCTAGCCCTCTGGACTGAGAGTTCTGAGCTCTGGAGAGAGTAGAAATTTACACTGCTAGCCCAGGAACTTTAGCCGGATTGCGCCGGGGCTAGCTGGTTAGCATGCTAAAGGTGCTTTTGCAACCTCCACATTCTGTTGGTGATTTTAGTGAAGTTGTAAATGTTTTCAACCAAAATATTGCACTCAAGCGGACATGTTTTTAAGGGGGAATCTTTCCATAATCAAATCGAGGAGCTAAAGATGTGTGTGCGTGTGTCAAGTTGTGCAGATTGTAAAACCCTTTAAGGCAAATTTCTGAGGTTGGACCATAAATTGACTTGCCTAAATATGAAAATGTCATAAAGTGAGCATATTTTAAAATCTGATTTACTCAACCCCCAATCCTTTAATGCTGTAATATCACTAATATTCCGTGGTTTTTATTGGTTAATGCAGAATTCAGTGGTCATATGTGCTAAAAATCCCTTAATCCTGATACTTTAATCACCTTAGATGTTAAAATGCTACTTGGACAGATTGTACAAGGCAAAAAAGAAGCATGAAATACCCCAAAAAAAAAGCTTTGAGGTGTTATATCAACACCTGAGATGAGTGACGGGAAAGTTATTGATTTTTCAGCCATCACAGTTTGGCACCAGGCCTGGCACCCGACCCCCTGTTGCTGAGCTGAAATGCACACCGCTGTGAGCTGCACTCAGCTCACACCTGACGGAATTACTATCAGACTGTACATTTTTCTCTGCTCTGACATGTCCGAGTCAGTGAACTCACCGTGAACTCCCAGAGGAGTGGAGTACGCTCCGTGTGGACGGTGATTTATTCTCTGTGTGAGCGCATGTGAGGTACTGTGGTGAAGGTAATGATTGTATTTTAGTCTATTCAATGCATGTATGCGAGGCAGGGGGTAACAAAATAGACCGTGAAACCTCTGAAACACTACATTAATTGTTTATTGATGAATAG
>OMLP01014529.1:0-13425 GCA_900302685.1 Spondyliosoma cantharus
GAACCTGGGGGCTAAGACGCTGGAGCTCCTCCACACAGGTATCATGTTCAGCAGGTCCTTCAGTACAGCTGGGCTCCGGTCCAAAACTCCCTGACTGTCTGCCTCAGAGGGGAGATGTGGAGGCGCCATAAGGTAACAGTAGCAGAAATGCCAACAGGTGAAACCAAATATTCAAGTCAAGCTCGATACTGTTGTTGTCATTTCCCCGGATAATGGCATCAGGCCTTTTCTGCCTGCTTTAATGTAACTTACATGCAATTATTTGCATGATTAAACATGGTCAAACATGATAGGGGAAGGCAAGGGAACGCCGGCATTAATGGATGTTCCTCCCCCTGTTTTTCTTGTGAAATATGAAAAGTGAGAGAGAGGAGATTGAAACTCATGACAGTTTGAGACATAAATCAACCTCCCACATCTCCACTCTGACACCACATAATAGACAGACTGTGTCCCCTTTACAAAAGCTCAGCGACTGAGGGCCCACTGCAGGATCCACTGTAATGGCTTCGACTTGAGGAGAAAGTGCGCTGCCTTCTTTAGACTTCAATTCACTGCATCTGAATGGCTGATCGACTGCAGCGGGGGAATGAGCAGAAATAGACGTGTTGGATATTGCACTTCGCAGCCTGGATGTGACTTTGTTTTTTTTCTATTTATTAACATGTAGCTTCAGAATATTTACTGTATACTTATGTACAATTCTACTTTTCAATATTATGTGCAACACTACTTCTCCTTATGATTATTATGTACAATATAACATTCAATATCATCTGCATTATTACTTTGATTATCAGGTGCAACATTATTCTTTTTTAACTACCTTTCAACTACTTTACCTGCCAATACAATATTTCTGCTTTAGTTCTTTTTTAGTTTACTGTTGTACCTAACTAATCTCACTTCTATTGTTATTGTATCACACACAGGTCTATGACATTTACTATTTAAACACTTTATATTTTGTATATTTCACTAATATTTATTAAGCTATTGTTTTTATTCTAAAGAAGAAAACTGGTTGTACTGTAATTTTTGGGGGAAGAAAACTCTGGCACAAGAATTTCCTTCGGGATGAATAAAGTTCCATTTTGTCTAATCTTATTTTAAATACAAGAAGGGACCGGTTTTAACAGAGAATTGTACTTCATGATCAACCAATTATTTAAGCTGTATTCAGAAGCAAACACACCGTCCTGAGCCCAGGGGCTCTGATGATTGAGTAAAACAAGAAATCAAGCATAGTAACAAGATTTTTCAGGTAAGATCACAATCTTATAATCAAAGTTCAGTCTGAAGGTTGTTACAATTTACCAAACAGTAGGAGTGGGACTAACAGAGATCTCATGATACAATATAACTACAATACATTGCCCACAGTGTTGTATCGAAAGCTATAATATGGGAAATGCCTCGATACTGCATAAAATGCTGGAATTCTTATCGGCGAGTACTTAACAAACTGATCCAGTACTTCATTTATAAGATACAGGGCCCTGCTACTTTGCAGTAGTAGTACTTTACCATCCAAGACACTGTAACTGATTTTTCACTGCAAAAGTAGCCAATATCCACGAACAGCAAAGCAACTTATGTAACTTCAAGAACATCCGTAACATAACTGATCCTTACAGAAAAGGTACTGGTATCCATACATCTCTAGCTTCCCACAATAGCAATGATATCACGATACATCAATTCTATGATAGTTGTTACCCCTAAAAAGACAAAAGGGAGGAATTATGAATTAATTTGCAGCAACGTGGTATCGGTTTCTCCGAATTTGACTAGTGAAATTAACAATGTACAAGAAATTGGGTAGAGTATTAGCTCAGCGCCTCTTTAACACACAATGACTGCAACTTGTCCAGGTCCACGAGTGCCATCATTGTAAAGTAAAAAAGGCATAAATTGGAAAATGGCTGGGCCCCCAAAAACAAAACAGTTTTGGAGTTAAAATGCTTAAAGGACAACTCTGCCGCTCTAAAAATCTGTATAAAGTAAATCTGTGTAAAGTAAATACACAGAGGTTTACGCCACAAGGAGTCATGAAGTAGTGATATAAAGGGCACCTGTATTTTTTTTATCTTATGAGGAAGGAAGGAAGGAAGGAAGGAAGGAAGGAAGGAAGGGATATAACTGCCATACTGATATTTTGTCCCACCCTGTCTAAACACTATGTGTGCAGTGTGGTCCAACAAGGAAAGGTTCAACATTTTTAGAAATGGACTTTATCACCGAGAAAATTGGAAGAAATTATATCTGCATGAATACTATAAAGCGAACTTCACTTGACCTGCCACTCTAAGCTAACAAAATCAACATACCAGTCCCTCTAATCCGCTGTCACCTTATATTTCTGTAGTTTAACTTGTACAAAAATGAAGTGTAAAAACTAACTATTTCTTGTTCTAACTGGCCCCTGGTCTAATTCCAAAGATGCCAAGCCTTTCCTTTAAATCAAACAATCTCCTTTATACTTTTGAGTATTTGCAGACAGGTGCAGTGGGACAGGAAGGCCCAGGACAGACTTAGTGTGAACTGTGGGGGGAATAATTAAGCTTGTGTAAACTAAACTGTGTGGTCTGACG
This sequence comes from Spondyliosoma cantharus, assembly GCA_900302685.1. Classification (NCBI taxonomy): domain Eukaryota; kingdom Metazoa; phylum Chordata; class Actinopteri; order Spariformes; family Sparidae; genus Spondyliosoma; species Spondyliosoma cantharus. The sequence continues at coordinate 2,595 of OMLP01014529.1, forward strand.
GAACAAAATGGCTTTCACAACCTCTCGACGACTGCACAGAGGCCTGCGGATCGTCCAGACAACCCACATCCACACCAGTTTGTTCTCCTGGTGCAGCGGACATGTGAAGGCTGGAGGGGGCGCATCCAAAGGCTGACAATGGCTCTATCACACAGTCATGGAATTAATGACAAAGCACATAAACTCATGTGCCTACTAAAAAATAATGCCACTTCCCACTAGCAGGTCGGCTGGCTGAGTTTGTGCAGTGCAATGTGAAATGTGCACTCACAGCAGAAAAAGCAGTGAAAACTACAGTGAGATGAGGCCCCTTGTGGCCACGAGTGGATTCAATCAATCTGAATTAGAGATGTGAAGGGTTCCAAGGTTTTGTCTTGTATCATGTGGAGAGGGGAAAAAATTGAAAATTGACCTGGCAGCCTTCATTTAGTGACAATGTGCTAAAGTATCATAAAGTATGATGGGTATTCATCACGGTGATCTACATTAAGCGGGGGCAATTCTGTGGCACAAAGGTTTTCAATTGAGAACCATAATACTCATTAATGCAACACTCCACATCAGTGGCAATCAGAAGTTGCATTAGCCACGAGAGGATGCCTGGACAAAATTACATCTCTAAAATAGCTAAAATACATACACACACTGGAATCGGCATTAATCAGGCCATCTAGAGTCTATAGCAGGGAGTTATACTATATGAATATCTTTATATAATCTACTTGACATAGCAGGCCTCATTTAGGTGACATTAAAGTGGACATTAAACTGTTAAGCCCAGACAGAGTTGATCATTAAAAAATCATGATGTTTTCTTTTTGACTTCATGCCATTTATCAGTTGAAGAGTATAATCAGGGAGGATAGGAGAATACACATTTATGCTAAAGAACAAACAGCCTGAGTAGATTAGAGGATAAAAATTAGATGACATGAATACAACACCATGATCTTAAATCAATAAACAGATGCAGCAATGATTCAAATATACAGAACTACTTAAGGGGCTCAAATAACAATTAGCTTAATTAATAGAGGGGTTATTTAAAAGCAATTACAGTTTAGAATTACTTGCAATCCGCATCAACATTATACAAAAATTGCTCCTTAATACTCACACTGGACTATGTGCATGTCCAAGATTAAAATGGCATTTAAAAAGACATTTAGATTGTGTTTTCAAGGGAGAGCCATGGTATGACGTGATCTCAAATGTTGACTGGGTTACAAAGAGTGCAAAAAGTTAAGACAAATACTTACAAAATTGAAAACCGATATTAATTTTACATCCCTCAATGTTTAAATGGTCATAAACTAAGAAAATAAATTCTAGAAATATAAAAAGGTCATTTCTCATCATCTACGGTTTTCCCATATGCCATGTATTCAACAACCCGAATCCCCACAAATGTGTCTATAAGGGAAAGTCTCGTGCCACCAGGGTAGACTGAAATATAATTTGGGCTAGCATTAACAGATTCTACCGGAGCAGTCAAGCTGCATTGACCACACAGACCAGAGTGTACAGACTGGTTTAAACTCATGACAAAGACTGCTTCTTTAGAATATAAGAAAGCTAGGGCGACTCAAAACTAAGTGTGAAGTCTTCCGTAAGTCTAGTACAAACTGTGCAAAGACTACAAATGTGAAAATGTCCCCAAAAACCTTTTGGTGTGCAGTCTAAAGGCCCGTGTTTACTCGCCGCTCTCTACTAGTGCGGCAGGATTTCGGGCCGGTCGCGGACCACTCTTTATTTTTTCCGCGGCGCGCGACAAACCGGAAACAGGAAGATGAACAAGTTCGAGGGCAGGTACAGGTATCTGTACGATCCTTCAATGAAGGAACACAGAGATGCCCAGAAGCTGTTACAGACGATGTTAGAACACACCCAGGAGCACCCGCGATGAATGTATGAACTTTGATGCACATTTTATTGCACCTTATTGCTAAAGCTAAACCTTGTATTAGCACATCTTATAAGCATTCTTTCTTTATATTTTATTGTGTAGGCCTATATTTTTTATCGTACCGTAAAGCAGTGCCTTATTTTTTATCTTATCTTATTGTTAAGTGTTATCTTATTGTTTATCTGTTTGCTAATAAACCGTGGTTTTACATAAGTGCTGTCTGCTGTTGTTGTGGTCAAAGACCAGTGAAATTACGTGGCTGAAAAACTAGTGTGACATAATGCTCAAAGCAGCATTAAATTATAAAAACAGATAAGTTATTAAGATAGATACTTACAAACATACACTCTGGAATGTTGATGGCTGACCCAGGCCACGCCTCTTCCAGTCCCGCTGCACACGGAAGTCACGCCCCTTCCGGTGAAATCCATGGTGGACATATTTCAGAAAAACATTGAATGGAAGTAAATGGAGAGAAATACATATTTTTTGATCCCACGTGATTTGTGTCATGCATCACACATATGGTCTTTGTTCGTTAAAGTAAAAAATGTTTTGTGTTAAACCGCTCAGTGAACTATGTCTCTGCTCGACATACCAACACCAACATGGCCAACAGTGTTTAAAGTCACTTAGGCGGCCGTTGGCTGTGTAGTCTTTGTAATCACATATCTTCACATCCTATAGTTCATTAGATTTATGACAAACTGTGACTTTCTCAACTTGAAAAATGATCTATTAAATTGAAAAACATCATATGTGTGATTCATGGCACAATTCAAACGGGATCAAAAAATTATTTGTCTCTCTCCATTCACCACCATCCAAAGATTTTCTTAAATAAGGTCCCATGGGGGAAACCGGAATGGGGCATGACTTCGTCCCGGACCCTAACTCTGAAAAACTTTGTATTGTATCGCAGTTTGTCATAAATCTAATGAACGAACTCAAGTACATTACATTAATCCAAACCAAACTGTTGCCGATTGAGTTGCATTGTGGGCAATGAAGATGCCAGGCTTGGATGAGGAAGAGGAATCTTAATGCAAGGAATTAAAGGTGATGGTATCTCTGGTCTTGTTGCATTTATTTAGCTATTTCTTTCTAGAGGATGGCATGTTGTTCATTTTTTTGCTTCAACTGTGTCATGAATAACAATGAAATTTGGTACATTCATGTTGCTCAGAGGATAACTCATAGTTTTTAACTTGTGGGGATCTCCTGACTTTTCCTCCCGCACCATCAGCAGACCAAAGCTTTCACTTATTCAGTGAAGTATTTCAGCAACTAACTTGATGGAATAGCACCACATTTTGTTCATTGATTCCCTGATTACTGGGAACTTATGTAAAATTTGGTTAATGTCCCCCTCAGGATGAATCCCTCTGACGTTAACAATCCCCCAACTTTTCCTACCGCACCATCCCAATGTGGACATTTTTGTTTGTATTGAAATATTTTAAACGTGGGCTGGATTCACATGCCATTTGGTAAAGACATCATGGTTTCCTGAGGATGAACTGTGAAAACTTTGAACTGCCGACCTTTCATCTAGCGGCATCTTCAGGTCAACATTTCCAAGACTGCAAAAGCAATGACTCATCAACCTAAACGTTATGCTAACACACTTAAATAATGGCAACATTATAACTGCTTAACATCGTCATTCCATCATTTTCACTGTGCGCAAGTAAGCAGGCTAATTGGAGTCTTACGAAAACTCTGAATCTTATTTTTAACTGTCCACCATGAGTCCAAAGGATTATAGAAGTGTGGTAGAGTACTCTGAAGTCTGCCACATCCTAAAGTGGTGTGGAATATTAGTTAGCAGTATACCTCAGGGCGCCAAGATTTTTCTACTCAACTGCCTTTCATGTTTACATAGATGTTTTTGGATGACTACTTTTTTCTTTTTGCTTGAGTATTGTGTCAAAATTACATACACGTTTCTTTTTTTAGTTAAGAGTTAGCATGTTAAAATAAAAACTGAATTGGCAACAAATTCTCTGAAGGGCTCAGTTTGTTTACTTCTTCACAATAAGAATGACACCATTTGAGCAATATACAAAACCATTTTTTTATTTTCAGTATGAAGTGTTTCAAAACACACATTTGGAACTGTTTTGACAAAAGAGCTTAAAAAAATGTCTACGATGGAGAAGAAGCAGGGTTTTTCTGCAGGGTAGTGAACCTCCTATCACCTGTGAAATAGTACACATCAGTTAATCTCACACAATGTGATCGAACACATGAGGAAAAACAGGAAGCTTCACCCTCCAGCTGCACCATTCTCCTCTACTGTATCAACATCAGCTGGGGAACAGACAGGACTTTTTCCACCAATGTCTCAGCCACAATAAATCTGTAACACTCTTTAATTAAAACGGTGATTTTGTCACATCAGGAGAGTTTCTTCTTGGTCGCAGCTGAAGTCTGTGGTGATGTGGGCTTTGTACAGACAGGACAGACCACCTGCATGTTGAGAGGGTGGGCTCCAGAGCCAGCAGCATCTCAGAGTCTCATCAGGCCTGTGACGCGATCCTCTCAATGATTCTCCTGTAGTCTTCCACAACAACCTGATAGCTCTTCTCCAGCTCCTCGTGCTGCGTCTGAGTGTCCATCTGACCCATGTGGGACACCAGCTCCTCCGGCCGCAGGCACTTCCTCATCTTTGCCAGCTCCCTCTGGTTCTTCTGCACAACATTAACAGCACAAATGCACACAGGTGAGGTGATTGAATGAGGTCATGAATAATGAGCTAATTAAAAAAAGACAAAGCCTGTTATGCAATATAAGGATATAAACCAAATGGTATTAATGGCTTATCACTTATCTTTAAAGCAATAACAACTGTAGTAATTAATTGAGGCATTGGTTTCAATTAATATACCCTTCATAAATCACGGCTCATTGGTCGGCGAAATAAACATCTGCAATGAAATCTGAAAGGTTCTGGACTTGGAGTGATGAAGTACACGTCCACCTAGTCTCATGCAATCTGCTTCTTGAAAAATCCAACACTCACATACATGCAGACATGGTCACTGGGGGATTGGGGGTAAGAGCAGAAATGTATAATTTTCCCTCACATTCACAGAGCTGCAGCTTCTACACGCTAAATCTCCTCAGGGAAGGAAAACCGCTCTGCATCTGGCCACCAGATCTTTCCTTGCCACTCTCCCAAGAAATTCCTACTTCCTGCTTCACCACATAGGTCTTTTCCATGTCAGTTTCTGCCTTTTTTGAGACATGTGGTCACACTACTGACAGAAAATTCTGTAATGGCTGGTATGCAAAGTTTCAGTGAGCAGCTCAAACATAAAATGGCTAAAGCAAACAGGATGTAGGGTGTCACGCTGGTGCCCACAGATCTACTCCAACAAGTCTGGTGAAACTGAATCAGAGAAGCTAATGATATTCTGTTCTGTTACACTAAATCTCTGAAATGCAAATTAAAGTTGTCTAGAAAACCATGAAAAAATAACAAAAATGATTTTATAAAATTACACTGTTTTGCTGGTGAGGTTCAAAGAATGCTACAATAGTAAAGCTACAGAACTGTGAACAGTAGCAGCTTTTTGACAAAGTGCTTCAAACACACTTTCATGAAAATTATTTCGCCCAAAGAAATGCAAATCCTGGCTAATGACATGTGTCTGAATAGAAAAAAGCTTGGGCGGCAGCAGTACCACAGACGCCTGGTGCGCCCTATTGTGGCTACAACAATACAGCACGAGTAATCTATCAATTTTCACAGGATTGAAGATCAATTTTTCTGCTGTTTAAAAGGTAACATAATAAACAGTGACAATACAGAGCTGTAAGCCGATCAAGAGTGTGTTGAACATGGGCCACTTTGCTTCCTACACTGAACAGTTGTAATGTGTTGCTAACAAAAGGTAGAAGACTGCACACTGGATTCATGTTTGACAGCAACATGAGACAAGTTGACAGACTTATTTCTGAATAAATCAGGAAATCATCGACTCAAAATGTCTGCATGACCTTCTCTTCACTACTATGGAGTTGCGATGTTTAAAACCTCACCCTGTATGGTCCAAATAGTCTCCTCTTCACCTCCAGACGGTACTCTCTTGCTTTGTCTTCATCACTCATGTCTGTTGCTCTCAGACGCAAGATTTCGTACACTCGCCTTGCATGTTTCTGTGGGGGAAAAAAAAAAAAAAGATTTAAAATGTACAAAACACCAGTGTGCCTCATCAGGAACAGAACACACTCCAAGCACAATGGTGATAAGAGGGGCTGATGATAAATCAGGCCTCTAGTTATCTGTTCAAAGACGCCAAGTATTCTCAAGAAATGCCACGAAGTTCTACGTCACAGATTCCTCACTATGATAACCTGCTACATGAACCAACAAGGAATCAAACAATATGAAAAGAACTGGAGAAAAAAGGATGATACCCTGAGATATGCTGACGTGTCAGAAAACTTTGTCACAGTTTACCTTCAGTCAAAAAAGCCAAACTGTGACCCTTCTTATTTAAAAAAAAAACAACATTTTTGGGGGATTTTTGTGTCATTATTATGTTAACAACAGCCTGAGAGAAAAAGAGATGCAGCTAAAGGCCACAGGACGGATTCAAACCCTAGTGAGGACACACCCTCCTACATTTTCTCCTAACCTCTCGTCTCTTAAACTTGAGTTTTATCAGACTGTCAGCTGCCTGCTTCTGTCAACTGACTACATGGTGCATTCAAGGACTGCTTATAAATTACAAACACTGTGTCACAATCCACTCACATCCAACTTTTCAAAGATTTTTTGCTGCACTTCAACATTATTTGTGGACTAGTATTAAGTGAAGTCTTTTTCTGTTTAGAGTTAAGTTTAGTTAATTTATGTGATCGTTTACCCATTTTTCCCCCTCATTCAGCTATTGGAAAGTGAAATGACTAGCAAAGGCCCTGGTTTGCTAGAGACTTTGCATATGTACAACATTAAAGTCTTTAAATTGCAACACTTATGGCCAGCTAGTTTTACACACAGCCATACTATGAATCATAAAGATAGAGGGCTTAAAGTTCTTAAAGGATGTGTCAATTAAAAAACAAAAATAATATTTGAGAGGGTCTGGACTGATGACCAATCAAAACAGAATAGGATCACCTTGTTGTACTTGTCTGATAAGTTCTAAACAAAACTTTTTATCGAACAAAGAACAGAATAATCATTAGTTGCAGTCTCATACAGCACCTTGTTTATTTTCAACTTTTCTTGTGCTTCTTTGAACATGTCCTCTGAGAAGCCGAGGTGCAGCTTGTCTGCAGCGAAGGATGGCAGGCCTTGACATAGCTTGACCAGTACGTAGTCTCTCAGCTTCACGTAGTTCTCAGAGGGGTCTTCAGCTGATAACAAACCACATTATACAAGTGAATTGAGGTAACAGGGCTGATTTAATATATGGTCAGTGAGTGCACGTATGTTTGGAGGACATATTTCAAATCTTTTCAAGAAGTTACTTATAAACAACAAAGACGAAGTATCACTCAAGGCCAGACAAACTGTTGGCAGGAACGTTCTGCCTTGAAAAGGACTCCTCTCTCAAAGGATAAAAGGCTGGAATGCCTCTTTAGCATTCATCCTCTGTCTCCATGCAAAGCAACTATTTCAATCCAACCACTTTCAAAAGAGCCTCAGCACGTTCTGGTACACATGTAAGCCCTCTAAATTAACTCACCCCCTGGATCCACCAAGAAAATCATTACAACTGTTTGTGACTGACATGATGATCTCAGATTAAAATGCTAATCCTTCTCCAACACAGTAAATTATGTTAAAATAAAAAAAAGATTCTCACCTGTGATGTCTTGGACCTTGGGCAGGCTGCAGTAAAATCTGTGCACGGCCTCCAGAAGCTGAGCTCCATGCCCCTCTCCTTGGAACGGAGGCAGGATCAGCATTTGGCTGTTTGGTAAAAAAAAAAAAAGGGCCAGACATGGAGCAGACATAGAATCGATGAGGTTTGTTGAGGTTTAGTCACAAAACACATTTATGTGGCATCTGAGCAGGAACAGAAATTCTTTGATTCAAAGCAGGAAATAATGGATTGTTATCCTGATCCATCAATGCAACAAATCAAATCAAATCTTATCTAAAAAGTTGTTTTCAGATACAAATCACCCTGGTTTGGTAATGAAACAAAATCTGGTTGAATGGTTGGCTATATAAGCCAGTAATTTGGGCTCTTTGGGAAGAGGATAAAGAAATGTATAATTTTCCACTCCTTTTTCATACAAAAGAATGGGAAGGCACGTGCTGCCCCAGCAATTACCTTACACGTGGTCGGGTTTTGTCTGGATACACGTAGTAATTATAAACTGTCATGTAGCCAACAGTTGCGTAGAGAGTCTCCCCATCTTTATTGTACTTTTCAAATCTGCAGATAAAACACAAAGGCAAACAGGTCAATTACAGGCACACTCCCATGCAGTGTCCATTTTAGCCTCTCGGCTCTCGTGCCCACCCTTCCACCTCCCCCCCAACGTCAGCATGTTAAAGCAGCAAGGCCCCGATTGGTACACCTGCTACAACCTGAATACATTATGCACTTAATTGGAGTACTGCAACTTAGAGGAAGAGAAGGGGTTGGAGGAGGGACTGAGCTCCTCAAAATCACTTCAGTCCATTTTGCCCATTGTCAGTATTAATAGTTGCTAGGGTAAAGAAAACACTGGCAGAGGCTCTTTTTACTGTTAAGACATTGTTCAGTGTTTCAAAAGACAACAGTATTCAATTCAGCTCTTGCCCCTAAAAAATTTGAAAAGGGCTTTTGGCACAAAGGAAGCTCTTGCCTGATCAACAATTCTCCTACGGGGGAAATATAATCAAACTGGCCTGGTAATTGGTCACAAGCGCCACAAAGGGGGGCTTTGTTTTTCAATGACACAATAAAGGCTTTAGGGTAGGATTGGGCGTAGAGGGAGGGTGTGCGGGGTGGGTGTATGATGTCAATTAAGTAGGGCACTCACACAAGAAAGAAGTCCCAACGATCATCATCTGCGTCGATGAAACTGGCAGTCTCTATGAACCACATGAGAAAGGTCTGCAGGCGCTCGTGGTACTCTTGGAATCCTGGGCAGGTGATATCAGCCTGAGGGCGAAAACGACATAAACAAACGTCCGATTTCGTTCAGAGTCAAGTTTTTTCCCGGCCATTCAAATGTAACAAACTACTCTAAAATTGTCAAACACTAATATCTTCTGGGATTGCTTTGGAGAAGCAGTGAGTGAAGTTTTATACCTTGTGAATCTGGTATGTGAGCTCTCCCGCCTCCTCGCTGTGGACTGTGTATGTGTGAAGCAGGGTGCCGAAGGGCTTGAAATTGGCCTCCTTCTCCAGCAGTGAGATGAAGTCATCAGTGTTGCAGGTGAACCCAGCAGGGACGATTTCCCGGATCTTCCCTTCGACATCATCAGGCTGGGATAACACAATGTGCATGAATTTAGCAGCGCAATAAACAGATCAGGATGTTTGAAAGTGGAGAAATTTGACTTTGTCGGGCATTTTTTTGATAAACGTAACTTTTAAAGTATACTTTCTGTTTTACTTTTTAAAAACAGACTGTATGTTCATGAGCTGTGTTTCCACTTAATTGTCAAGTAAATTTGAAGAAAACCTTAAAAGTCACAAAAAAATGGCCAAAAAGAAAATGTGAACTTGCCGGAACTGGTTTGAAGTGAATAAACAAGGCTACACAAAGCCTAGAAGATGGAGGTATTGGTATTACCAATAAACTTAAAAGAAGATGAAACAGAGCCAGTTGCCTTGGGATTCACACAAGGGAATGTGGAGATTCATTTGGGAACGGTAATCTTACGTTAATATCCAGGAAAATGCAGCAAAAAAAGGTTGCCGAGTATCGGCCCAATTCTGGGAAATTTATATAACTAGGTATATATCAATATGGGTGAAATTATAGCCGATAAATGGAAGTTATAATATGAAGCCAAATTGCTTTCATGGACTCTCACACAGTAGGCGGTGGTATGCACCTTTAAAGTTGGTTTGGTTATCTGTCAATAAACACAAATAAGAAGAACAAGGGCTGCACGCTGTTGTCGTGTACATGACATCAAACTGCTGCACCTGTGGAGAGGTGCGCAGGGTAGACTAGAGAACCAAACATGCTGTCAACAGTGTGGATGTTCTCTCAACATAAGAGGAAGACAACATAATTGCAATTTGTAACATATGTTCCACAAGGGTTCTGAGAGGAGGGGAAAAGTCTACGAGATTTTCTTTACAACATACAAAATGTAGAATTATCTGTTATCTTATCAGCATCAGCCATGAGAAGCAGGTAATTATCAGTTATCGGCTGAAAAAAATATATATATTGTGCGTCCCTATAAAACAGCCACAAACTGGCAAAAGGCGAAACTGCCGGAATACAGCACATGCCACTGATATCGTTTTATTCTTAGTTTGTTAAGCAATGACCGTGAACAGTAACATTGACCGTTTACAAAGCTAGCAGACTCGGACAAACAAAACGGTTGCATGCAAACCACCTACTCTCGAACGCGTCACTAACTGTGCGCCGCTTTTGATATTTTCCAGGAAAGTTGCCAGCGACCGAGTGTACATCTTTGGTATAACAGCAACTGCAAGGGCTTTCACAATGGGGCCGAAGGCTCAATCATCATTGTGTTACGTCATTCGGCGATAGACAGTGACTTAACAGATATTTGTTAATATGAAAATCTTCGAGATTATTACTTTATGCAGAGTAAATTGCAAAATGTAGTTTTTAAAATGTTGCCATTTACATTAACCTTCTAATGATATACTTAAAAATATGTTGATGAAAACATGCTATAGAGATGTTGGCAAGCTGCAAAAAAGTACAAAGACATGTCCAATAAAATAAAACTGGAAGCATACATGTTTTTGTGCTCAT
>OMLP01014529.1:13459-30814 GCA_900302685.1 Spondyliosoma cantharus
CCGCCCCCCCCCCCCCCCCCCCCCGCTGAAAAGACCACTTAAATCAGTACATTTACTACTTATGTTAAACCATGAATATGTGATGAAGTTGCCACAATAAAACGCATTTCTGCTTCTCACTGGGAAATAAAATCTTATGAATTGATCTCAACTTAACAAACCTTTGGGCATCCATAATAGAGCCCTCTCCTCTAATCCTGCCAAGTGAACCCAGTCAAATGAATTTGCCCCTGCATTTCCAAAGAGCCTCGGACACAAAGGGACCCTAGCCTTGGACTTTTTACTCAGTGCAACCTGTGGTTAGTTCAGCTGTAATGTTTGCATTGTATCCATTTCCACAAGGATTGACATGAGAACACTTCGCTAAGCAGCCCTTTCACACCATTTACATGTGTGATGGGCATTATTTCAGCAAAGAGACCCTTGCTGCTCAGCATTGAAAACTGGGAAATGAAGACGGTCTGAGCAAAATGCACTACAAAAGGCTAATACAACATACTGCTAATTCCCCACCCTTTCAGACATCAGCTAATATCTAACTGGAAGTAATGCACCTGCAGCTGAATGCCTCTTAACCATTGTAATTGTTCAGCCACATTTCTAAGGAACAAGGACCATACTTAAAAGGCCATGGACAAACAAGTCCCTTTGTTCCAGGCACTCTCCTACATACTAGACGCTAAATTGCACAGCCTTCCAGAATAGATGCCTTAGTTTGGCATGAATATAACTTAACAATGTTCCTTTAGAGCATTTTCTTAATGTCTTTGATTTCTAACAATAAGCTCAAAGGGAGTACAAACTATCTAATTTGTTGTGTTGGTTTTATTTCATCTCTTTAATCTACTCTAAAGACCATCCCACATTCAAAAATCTGCAGTCATTTTCTCTGCCTGTAATCATTTATTACATTTTTACAGTTAAAACATATTTACACATTCACACAGATTATTTGAACGCAAAAGAAATAATTGCATTTAACAACTATGAGTTGCCAGCTCAGGAGCACAAAAGCTTTGGCACCAAAATCAGTGTTTTCTGACACAAGTCCAGCAGCACTCTGTTTTTGGCTGATTTAAAGGGGAGAAGGTGATTTTCGATGAGTCTTCTATCAACGTGGCAGCTGCATAAACTCTCCATCTCTGCCTCCCCTCGGCTGTCACCAGCTGCACCGCACCCCGACCGTCCGCGCGCACTCAGAGACAAACACTCTTCAGATGCAGCCTGAACTCTGCTGCTCCCCTCGCTCTCTACCTCTACACCAGCTGCACTCAAACCCTTAACAAGGTGAACACTCAGGGGTCAACGCTGAACATTAAGTAGAGCCGCACGTAGACATGAAGCCAGCCATCACATTTCAGTTTGAATATCAGCTTCAAACTATGTTCCCAAAAAAGTCTAATGGCTCTTTTTAGGTTCAAACACTGAGAATTTGTTGCCATGGCTTTTTTTTTGGGAAGTTACCGGAGATGAAAGTGATGTAGCCCCATTGGATCGCTGTCGCACCAGGCTATTTATGATTTGAGTGCAGTCACAGGAACACCAAAACCTGGTGATTTTAGAAGTAATGCCTATAGCTACACCAAACAGTTCAAAGCTTCAAAGTTGCAATACTGTCCAAATTTCACAACATGTTTTTAGTTAACAAAATATTCTGCTTCAATCTGTATTTTTTGGCATCGAGTCTTTCAAAACAACATTTGCTCTCCAGCTCAAAGGGAGGTATGCGCCTCTTTTAATGTGGCGGTCTAGCAGCAAACTAACAGCACCAAATATTGCATTTACATAACCACCTTAGCAAACTGGAATCAGTAGATACCTCCCACTTAGGCCCAAAAGTCTCATTTGAATCAACCGTAGTCAAATATAGGCCTGTATCACCCTAAATTTTAAACCACCCATAAATGCTTAATGATAATCTCAAGATCAGCAGACTTAGGATCCGCATCCAATTATACTCACTCATAAATACCAGCCACCTCAATACACCCGTTTTAAAAAAAAAAAAAAAAACATTCCGCACAACCCTAAATGTATTCATTCTGCTTAAGCCTGGCCTTTCTGCACAGTTGCAGATAAAGCATAGGCTACATTAATATTATACTACTTATGTAATTAGATTCACATTAATGATTTTGTTTGAGAATTTTTGATGATGTCATAAAATATGAAAGACCTTTGAAGCCTTGTTTGAAAACCATAATAGAAGCTTTGAATGTAAAAAAAAATAAAAAAAAAAATTACATTCATGACAGACCTTGTAATACCACTGCTCCCACTGCCACCAGTTGAAGGCCACATTGTCCAGTTGGGGAGTCCCTGCTGTTTCCAGACAAGGCAGATGTCCCCAGAGTTGAATCCTCTGACCTCAATAGGGGCCCAGGCTAATTCATGTATTCGCTTAAACTTGTTTGCTGCATTGAAAGCTTCAGGAAATATTCAAAGCTGCCTGAGGCCTTTTGTGGAGTCTCTTAGAAGGAGTGACCAGGACAAGCATTTCACATTACTGTCCGTTTTTGTCCAAATACTGGCTGTTGATATGTAAATTCTCATGTCTGGCAATTAAAAAAGCAGACAGTTTTACACACTGAGCAGTGCGACTGCCAGAAAACATTAAGTCTAATTGTTATTAGCTGAGCAATACAAGCAAAGAGTGCATTAATCGTTACATAAAAAGGGTCACCACATTAAAAGCCGAAACCTTTTCAAGATCAGTTCACAGATATTCAGCACCAACGATTTTGATTGTTGATGACTTGAGCAACAACTCCCTCCTGGAAATATATGAACAAGATACCCAACCGTGTCACATTACTCCTCCTGCTGATTCAATCACACAAACCTCTGAAAAAAATCAATTCCTCATGTTAGACCCCACGTACAAACCCTTTTAAAGCCCTTCTCTTCCGACAGGGAGGAGTAGGATTAGTGTACTGGCACAGGGGGCCATGGTGGGCTGAGATTTAGTCTAACAAAACGGGAGATCTCTCACAGGATAATGTCACCACCCAGAGAGGCTCAGAGTTTCTTCAGTAAGTGAAGAAACAACATTATGGTACCAAAAAAACTGCCCACAAAAGCCTACAATAGGTCCATGTACTCCCCTTTAAGAATATGTGATTGCAGTCAGTAAAGCTGCCTATTTGTCTGTCAAAGTTACAGTTTGATTTACTAAACCTCAGGTTATTAAAAAGGCGTCTATTGTTGCACATTTCAATTTGTAAAAGTCCTGTTCCATTTTCACTTCTGCTGCCGCCTGCTGTTAGTTTTTCAAAAACACTAATTACATGTGACAGTGGGTATCCAAACATTTTTTACACACAAAAAAACAACATCAAATGTCTTTTTTCCTTCAGATTATCAATGTGCTGGATTGTTTTTGCCCCTCCTAGTCTTGTCCCGAAGGTAATGGATGGTCTTGGGTCTCTTACCACGGAGGTATGGCCAGGCATTGACTCTGGACCAACATGTCAAGTTGCTGAATTGCTCGTGTTTTTTAACAGCTGAAACATTTGTCTAAAGCGGAGATGTATATGTTATTGGATGCTTTTATGTCATCCCATCTTGACAATTGCTTATAAGCAGTTGAAACTGCTGCTGCTAAAATGTTGACCAGATCCTCCAAAAGGCCCCATGTGATACAGATTGTGATTTTAAGTTCTTGTAATCACTTATAGAGCACTGTACTGTCTACCACCACCAGGTCTTTAAGGTGCTCTGATCACAGTTTGCTGGTAGTTCCTTTATCTAGGCCTCAAACCAATGGAGACCATACTTTTGAGGTTTTGGCTTTTATTTGACATAAGGCCTACCGACACCGTGGACACATTTTACCATGTAAAACAGGCAACGGAGAGAACTTTATTGGTCACAATACATGGCTTTCCAAGTCGTCAGATTGCTGTACGGACACAGTACAATATATCTCACGAGGAGGATTTCCCAATAGCCTTGCCTGGTCTTCAAAATATGACACAAGAAACAAGTGGTTATGCGCTGATTCGTAGAGAGTATGGGTAAGAGAGTTGGAGGCAAATAAGATATTTGTAATAAAATGTATAGCTGCCAGCTTGTATGCCAACGTATTCTAAAAGGCAATGAAAACCATACTGATATCAAAGAACTAGCTGCAACAAAGGCCAACTGTCTGATATCTTTGTCTGAGCCAAAAGGCTGCACTGAAACATACAGCAAAGACTACAGCCAACGGCAAACAAGTTTGCACGTTCTGCACCTGTGTGCAAGGAACAACCTCTCTGCCGATATCCAAACTGTTTTCATGTTTTTTGACATGACCTTCGATAATATAGCCGATTCTAATCAACAGTAAGTCTAATAAAAGAGGAGAGACACACTCAGAGAGCTACTGCAGATGACAGCGAAGTGTCTGCTCTGTGCCAACCAGCTGCATGGCTCCAGAACCTGTACCTGAAATGGGTGTCTCCAGGTAGGATTTGGTGTGGGGTTGGGTAGTGTGTCCCCTCTGAGTTGCCACTCATTTGCACACCACTGTTGCTGTTTCCCACTGTCACGCTGACCAACTGAACTCACCCAGCAGAGAAAACTGTCTCCAGTCACCAGCAAAGGAGAGTCAGATCAACTTGAGCGTCCGACAAACATCCCCGTGCCGGTTTTAAAGGCAGGGCTCCAGACTAACTTTTTTTTTTACTAGAGCATAGTGGCCCCTAACTGAAACTTTTAGGAGCACAATCACAAAGGGGCACACACCATAAATCAATTATATTGACTATATCTATATATCTATATAACTATATTTATATCTATATCATATATAAGAATTAAGAAATTATTATATGTTGAGTTCAGTTTCATGCCGTTCTTTCTTTGGCAATGAAAAAAGCCTTGTTAAATTTAACTATCAATTCGGCCTCCTCAGCACACTGATTAACAGCCTCTTGCCTTCTAAATGCAACTGACAGTGGAGTTGCATTTTCATTGGAGTACAGGTCACGGCATATTTTATGCCTTAGAGTAGCCCTGTGTTTGACCAATGTGTTAATGTTTTAACTGTGTAGTGCCAGCATGCCAGCAGAAGAGCTTATGTTTGTCTCTTTTTTGAGATTTGTGTGCTAGCGTCAACACGGAGTGTTTTATTTTGAAAAGTAACCAGTTGTTATATTGTTGTTTCGGTGCGTGATTTCCTGTCTGCTCTGTGCTAAATTCAGCTGAATTGCTGCATCGTGCTCCGGAATCCACCAGAAATAGAAGTCCTGCGTATCTGCTCCGGAGGACTTCGGACTGCCGGAGCAGATACGCAGCGCAGCGGACCTGGTGGAAGTTAACACATAGACTAGAGTGAAACCAGCTCCGCCACACAGCGGACACGTATTTCGAATGCTAAGCTTAGAAAACGTAATTGCCATAGGCACAATTGATTGAAAAATATAAAATCGTCACCTCACAAAGATGTCCTAGCCTCATTATTCTGCAGCACTTAAAATACACCCCTATTGGCAAAAATCCACCTTAAGAAGAGTTTTTCATAATCCCCCACTTTTTCATAATCCCCCACTTAAAGCATAATGGCAGACTTCACCTCGATCCCACATAGCATGACTCCCTTTGATCACACCTTGATTTGAGGCATAGTTTGTTTAAACTGAGAATAAGCATGGTTACCCATCATCATTACAAGAATGAAGCAGTGATTCAGCCACAACACCAGTCACATTTCAGTATGCTGGATGTTCTAAATGAAAAAAGTAAAGAAACATGTGTCCTACCTCCACACAATCAAACACCTCTGTGACTTTTGAGGAGTATTTCACTTTGAAGAGGGTGCTCAGGTTTCCAGCAGTGTAGAAGAGCTGTATCTGAAGACCTTTGTATCCAAAAGCGACTTCACTGCAAACAAAAAAGCGTTTGGAATCATTAAAAATGACAACAAAGTTACATATAATTTAACTAGGACAGCAACCTCCAAACAGAAAACAATAAACATCTGTTTTAAGTAGCAGGCAGTATAGCATACACTCATCATAAACATGTTACATCTTACTGTAGGTCAGACCAATTATTTCACTGTGTTGCATTGTTTCTTTAACCACCACATCACAGGCAGTTTATGGCAAAATAGATTTCATCATTATGCAACTCTGTGATTGAGCTTTACTAGCAATTACGCTTGCTGAAATAATTAATGCCCCAATTACTGAGTTCCCTTTGAGCTGATTGCAGCAAGTGCAAAAATAACCAATCGTAGTTTTGACTAATTTGGAAATGCAATTTAGAGCATATCGACATGCTATTGTAAGCCAGATACAGGTGTCAGTGCCTATAATGTAGTCCTGCTCAGGTTCAATACCAGTGATTGGTCTGGCAGCACCTAATGGCATGGTACGTTCAACATTTTGGAAAGCAAATAATCTCTTATCGCAGTGTTGGATACAGAGGTGAAGTGAGGACGTCATTAGCCCATCTTATCATATAGCATAATAACAGAAGGAGGAGGACTCAGCGAACCCTCTCTGTTCAAAGTCATAAAAAAACACCACCCAACTTGTGAAACTCTACAGAAATGTAAAATTGAAATGTGTGGTTTCACAGGGATTCATAAAGTGGAACTACTTCTTGGCGTACAACATCTGAACCTATAACTATGTGCAGCACCTTAACTAGACCTATAGTCCCTCCCTTGTTTGGTCCAGATTTTTTGACTTTTTCGCCTGATAAGGACCCAAATCACAGGTGCAAAACCTCCCTGGACCCAAGTCTGGATCAGTCATTAAAAGCCTGGTCCAATTTGAAGATTTTGTATCAGTTTGTATCAAACTGAACCATGATTTAGTTTGTTTCCACTGTAGACCTCAGATGTTTTGAAACCAGGAACATGAAGTTCATGTAGGCTGTTGTCAGAAATGGACAAAGAAAAAAATCTGCACAAGAAAATGGGGCTGCTGTAATGCATGGGGAGAGGCAGAGACCCAATGTTTAATTGACATTTAGTCTGAGGACTTTATAATGAGTCAGTTGGAAAAACTCACAAAACTTCATATACTTTATACTCAATTATAATCTGAGAAGGTGAGGAGGAGGAATTGACATCACACCAACATCAGATGCATGTTAGTCAAAACAAAGTACAGGAAACAACAGCTCACCTAGGTAATAATTAAAGGACATTAGTTTCATGTATAGCTCTTGAGTGTGCTCACATAATTGCAAAATAAAACAAAAGCTAACTGGCTGAAATCTCCAAAAATGTAATTCTTGTCACAGTCAAGCTACCAGGTTTGGTACGACCTTTTCTGGCAACCTATGATAGAGTCAGTCATGTTACACTTGATGAACAGATTGTTGCATGTCAACTTGTAGTTACAAGTCCAAACATATCACTCTTACATTCTGTTTTTGTGCAGATTTCACCAGATTATTTTTAGAGGAGCTGGTAGGTGTATTATATGACTTCACACTGAACTGGGCCAGCCGTTTCCCTGCAGTCATCAACTAAGCTACACTAACCACATCCTACAGCTCTTCTCATCTCACTCAGATGCAAAGCAAATTAGCATTACTCAAAATGTTGAACTATTTCATAAACTGGCATGATTTTTAATCAACAATGTTGGCCCATGAGCATGCTTAGTAGTGAGATTCATCACAAAATAAAAAGCCCTTTTAACAGTTTATACATCATCCTATAGTATTTCCCTTTTCAGCAGCAATAGTTGTGATGTTTTTCCTGATAATAACAATATATTTCCAGTTAAGGAGTCTGCACTCTGTGCTTATTGGTTGATTGAACCTGTTAGACTTGTGATCAGATCTTACTTTCCTGCACACATTTGATTTCATCCGAGCAAAAATTTTCGCTGAGGTTTCGAAATTCTTCCAAATTCATATTCATTTTCAGTCAAACTTTGTATTCAGTATTGTGAGTGTCAGACTTTTAGTTATGTATCATATCTTTAACAGAATTGTAAACTGAAAATAGTTTATAGTAAGTGAGGCCACAGTACTAAAAAATATGCAGAACAAGTCACTAATAATGTCCTTCTATGCATGGTAAAAACTATGTGATCTTTAGTTTCTGCATCATTAGGGAGACGTAATGATCAAAAAATACTCACTCGTCTCCATAGAGCTGGTGGCTGTACTCAGGGTGGAATGTTGTGCTCTCATCATCAACATCCTCTGGGAAGCGAACTAAGATGAAAAGATGACGAGGTTCAGACAATTTAAATGGGGATAAAAAGTTGACTCCACAAGATATTGTGCATGCACATTATCATTTTATTTTTACAAGACATATACAATAAAGCAAAAAATAAACTTACCCAGCTTCAAGGATATAGCTTCATTGGTGTCGCACTTGTATTCAGCCAGTTTCTTCTCCATGGTATTGACTCCTGAGGAACACACCATTCACACAGGTTTTGTTTCTCCACTTCATAACATTTTTTACATCAAAAGGCCAATTTCTAACTTCTCAGAATAAGAAATTCCTTTATTAGTGCCACAAACAGGGACATTTGCACATCACAGCAGCCAAAGGCCAGTTCAATATAACAATAAACAATAATATTAGTAAAAAATAAACAATATAATAAAAGGGTAAGAAGAAGAGCTAGAGCAGAAATAGAAACAGAATCTTATATACATAATATGTACACATATAAACAGTATAATCATAAACAGAATTCTCTATTTCGTATTAGGATTCCAACTGACCGGCTTCTTTTTGCTGCAAAATAACGGTGGTGCAGGTATCTTGTAAATCAAAGTTATTGCTTTCCAATGATCACTTTAGGAGCAGCTTGAGTCATCAGAAATCTTTGCTAGCCAGATATCACTCTGACAGATGCTGGTATGAATTAAACACATTAATGATGTCACAGTTGATGCTTGATGACTAGTGTTGTGACAAGAGATTCATCCAGATTTTAGCAGCATCAGAGATTGGCTTTGATTGAGAAGATTAAGATACTCTCATGCCTGATGTTTTCAACAACCACTCCTATATACAGAAACATACCAGAGAACAAAAGAAGCCCTTGTTGACAAAACACAGTGCCCCTTAAACTCGACTTGTAGTTACACTTGCCTCATCTTTACACTTTAGGTGACCATTTATTGACGTTAGTTAATAAATGACGTGATTTTTGATGAGGTGCACATCAGCTTCATCAGCCCCTGCAACAACCTGATGCTAAAGTATAGATCCCGTTCTGACAATTTGAGCTCCTCTATGAAGATGAACCAGTGTTACCACTTAAAATGAGGTATTTCTGTCTTGCAGGCGAATATAATCAACAAGATAGTCTATAAATGTGCTCAAAATGTAAGTTAAAGTCAGGCATTTCTATTAACTGGGTTCAATTCTGTTGATAACACACAGACACACTGTATGCTATGACAGCCTGATAGCATGCTAACAAGCAGGCAGGCCCCTGTCACTTGCAATGTAACGTTAGCATAGCTCGCTATATTTTGAACAGGTCACGAGTTAACCTACAACTCCAGCGGGATAAAAACAGGACCGACGTCCATTCAACGGGGTACAAGCATTAAAACGACGACAATGGAGGTAAACATGAAAACGTTCGGTCACTTACCCGCCATTTCTGCACACTGTGCTGTGAGGATCTGTGTTGTCCCAAAAGACCCGCGGAATCAGGATGACTTCCGGGTTCGTGACGTGTAGAAACAGGAAGTCGTTTTTCTAACATCTCCGGCGTAAAATGACAACACAGCCTGTGAATTTCAATCTAAAATGCTAATGTAATAACATATTAACTACGTTTAGTGGATAAAAACGGCACATTTGAACAAAGAATTACTGAATATACAGGAAGATTAGTTCAATGCCGCAGAACACCGGATCTTCAAGCTGGAATGAGGTAGCTATATTTAGTCTGCAATAAGCAATTGATGCTGTATCAATTAACAACCAACAAACGTATCTATTTTGAGTAGCTTAGCTTAGCTAGATGTTGTATTCTTTAAAAGTGCACTAAGTAGTTTTTGGAAAATACATTTTAATCAGAAGAGAAAGATCTTCATTGACTAATTTTTTATGCCTAAAAAAACAAAATAAAACAGTCATTGTTTTCATGACTGAATAATCAAACTGACCTTGAAGGACAACACAGTTTCATACTGTTTTACTTTGTTTATATTTGGCAGACCCTACCACTTTTCTACCTTCAAACAGTGTTCTGTGGACCTTATTTTCCCCTGAGAACAGCTTGTTTATTCATTTATGGAAAGAAAAAAAAAAATATTTCTGAGTTCTCCAAAACTGCATCGTGCCCCTTTAAAATATAAGAAAAAGTCC
This sequence comes from Spondyliosoma cantharus, assembly GCA_900302685.1. Taxonomy (NCBI): domain Eukaryota; kingdom Metazoa; phylum Chordata; class Actinopteri; order Spariformes; family Sparidae; genus Spondyliosoma; species Spondyliosoma cantharus. The sequence continues at coordinate 23,757 of OMLP01014529.1, forward strand.
TGCTTATTTTTAACTAAAATGCATTGCTTACTATGGAGGACTAAAACTGCCAAATCATGATCCAAAAAAGCGATATATGGTTATCTAAAATAAACAAAAACGAACCTCATTAGCATATAGATCATTATAGGGTTTTTTTAAACTCTCAAGTTTGACTTCATAATCCAGTATCAGTTGGGCTCTTATGTCATCAATTGAATTGTTTTGTCAGATCAAAAGTACCACAAAATATTAAATGCACAGTATGTAATATCTACCACTAGGGGTGTCTTAAAGTAGTGTAAGATAACTAAGATGGGAGTTGCTGTGTTAATTGTTAAGCAACCACCATTACCAATGAACAAATCTGTTAACATTTTTGCTTTGACCAAATTTCATCTATTTATGATTTTTTATTTATTTTTTTCACAAAAATGTCCCACTCAGTTCTGCAGTCATGTCGCCCCTAAAATATTTTGTTGCAGAGGTGGCTTTTTCAGGGGGTAAATTTTCAGCAGCATAAATCCAGAGTCTACTGGACAGTGTCACACAGCACAATTAGCACAGTTATGCACAAACCTCAGTCAGATAAAGGCTCAATGATTCAGGCAGATGAGACAACTAAACAACTCATCTGCCCTGGCACATTCTCTGCTACTAGGGGGATGACAGGTTAACAAGGGGGGTGCATTTTGCTAATTTTGCCAACAAGGGGGATGACACCCTAAAATCGCTACTGATTAAGAGAGGAACTCATACCACAACACATGAGCATCCTATTATTATTATACAAATGTAGGACAAACAACACATTTTTGATACAATTCCACCTAATTTGGACGAGTTGGTGAGAATAGAAAAAAATGAAATTGACTCTCTGGGGGAAAGTGCAAGTGTGAGCATCCCTCTGAGCCTGGGTAATGCTGTGCTATCATCCCAGCCTCAGCTATTCTGTCCTCCAGGTGCACCAATGAATGACCTACCCAGTCATGTTTAAGCCACTGTAATTTTAGCTCTGCTACACTGTCAGCACTAGATTATCCCTTTCCCGAACAATACCATACCTTTTACAATCCTTAGGCAACAAATTGTGTCTGCATGGAGGCAATACATGCTGATTGATCTCTGAACTACAAACTACAGTCATTCAGACTTTTTTCTGCAAATGCAGGGAATGAAAAGATCCCACAGTAGAGGTAGGATGAACAATGTTGTGGTGTTTTGTGGTGATTTAAGAGAAAACTGACAGAAGGGCTGGACTGAGAGAAAAACTTAGAATTACATATCCCTCTGCTACTTCAGGACCAGAGACAGCACCTTTGGATTCATCAATAAACAGCACAGTTATAAACTACTTATATGTTATAGCCTCGGTCCCTTTATCCAGATCCGCACAGAAAGGGATCTACTCTGGGCGGAGATCCATCCTCCAATCAAGATTCGTGGAAATTTGTTTTTTCCTTTTTTGTAATCCTGCTGTTAAAACCAACCAACCAAATAACAGACCTGGGCGAAAAACATGACCTCCTTAGCGGAGGTAACATGTTAGGCACACTAGACTAAAATTTTCAACTAAGCGAGCCATCTGCCTATGCACTCTCTCTAGTTCTAGGGGATGGAGATGAGGGATCAGAAGTTAAAGCGAAACTCTCGCCAAAATGCAACCTAGGCTTTATTTGTTAATGTATATGAGTCAAACCTTCATGTAAAAGCATAATTATGACGAAAGACGCACTTTAAGATTTGCCGTAGTTTCGTTTTCAGCCAAGCTAATTTTGAATGGGAGTGCAAGGGCACTTAGCTAGCATCAAAAATCGCTATTTTTAAAACACTAAGAAGGCTCGACCCAACATGAAACTTTGCTCGTAGCATCACCAGGGCCTCTACACATGAACACAAGCATTGAGAACATTGTTTGTGTACACAGAGACAGTCAGTCTTGAGCAGTCAAAAAGCCCCCCCTTGTGAAAAATATATATAATGGTAGCATGATATAATACAGTTTAACGATAAACCCTACTGTCCAAAATGATATGCTATGAGTGTGCCAAAACAATAAACTTTTCATATTGGAAACCATATATGCTGGTACATATATAACAGAAAGAGACATCCCCTGTGACTCAAAGACTACTTTCAGAAGGTAAGCTGCAGATACCGATTTCATGATTGTAAAAGTTGTAATGTTGTGGTTGTTTTTGTAAAACAATTTCAGACACACAAAAAACATCTGAAAGGAAAGAACAAAAAATACATTGCATAGGCAATCTATGATTCAGCCAATATCAGGAGAACTAATATATATCGGTCAGGCTCTAATATTTTGTTACTTTGTGTCATTATACACAAAACAATCAATACATTGGAAAACCTATCAAATATGGACAATCAACGTATTAGTTGCAACTCTCTAGTTTCAGTTAGATTCCTGTTTCCTATGTAGTTTTGGAGAAGAGATTTTAATATTTATAATATTAATGATGTAGTAATACGAACTCAGAAATATTATTTTTTCCCATAACTGAACAAACAAGCTGTTCTCAGAGGAAAATAAGGCCCCCAGAACACTGTTTAAAGCTAGAAAGGTGGCAGGGCCGCCACATATAAACAAAGTAAAACAGTATGAAATTGTGTTGTTCTTTAAGGTCAGTTTGTTTATTCAGTTTATTCAGTCATGGAAACGAAGAGAGTTTGTTTATTTAGTTTGTTTATGCTTAAAAAAAAAAATCAGTCAGTGCAGATCTTTCTCTTCTGATTAAAATTTCCGCCCCAAAACTACATAGTGCACCTTTAAAATTCATCGTTTTCTTCAAGCCTCCGTTTTCACCATTACATTCCTCCTATCAGCTGCAGTCTGCTGGGTATTTTTGCTGTTGATGTTGATTGTCTGCACACACACTGAACCGTGTCCTCGTTTGACCCGAGCAGACAGGAAACTCCCCTCTGCTGTAGCTTCCCTGTCCGGCGCATCTCTCCGTGTCCGCGGCTCCTCGGCGGACACACCGCCCTGCAGGCAGAAAAAAAAAGGACGACACTTGTCTAAATATACATTTTGCGCGTTCTGTCTCAGACCTCGGTTGGCTCTCCTGTCATGCCCGCTGTCATCCCGATGCCCAGCGCCTGCGCTAGTCCACTGCAGCTGACGTCACACCCAGCATGGCGGTCAAGGTGACTCCGTCAATATTTTTTATCAGATATATATTTTAAAAGGCGGTAAAGCGGTCACGGGCGCGTCGGATGCGGAGGACAGCATGTCTGTGCGGACTCGTGGGTTTAAAGCTCGTGTCTTTAACGCAGCGGAGCCCCCCTTTCGTTTATCTCTGCATCTTTGCATAGGCGCATCTCTGCCGGCCTCGCACAGACAACTGTAATTTCTTTCCTCTGTTGCATGTGTATATCAGGAGCGTGTGTATTTTTTTTTTTTTTAGTAGTGTCAAGGCAGTACTTTCACATGCATGGTGTTGTAGCTGTTGTTACTGTCTGTGTGATCGATCCCGCTGAGCCGACTGCGTTAAAAATCAGAGATAAACACAGTGACAGACTGAACTTCACTTTCACTGGCTAACTGCTTTTTTTGTTGCACAATGTTGCTCCTCATTAGCTTCAAGTGTAGGCAGCACTGTGATGATGTGACTTTGTGTTCTTGTGCAGGTGCAAGCGACAAAAAGAGCCGACCCCGGTGACTTGAAGACTATTTTTCTGAAGGTAAGACTCACGGATGACAAAACATTTGCAGCACATACAGAAAGTGCGTCCCAAGTCTACTAACGTGTTGCAGTCAGTGAGTAGCTTCTGTGTGCCGTCCACTGGGATACATATTTCAATAAAGGTCACACAAATGCTTTGACTAATTTTGGATCTGCTTCAACAGAAGATCCCCCCGTTCGCGTTGACTTCACGTGCATATGTGGCATGTCGTTTTTCCTTCACGCCCTGTCCGAAACCCTAAAAAAGAACAGCTCACAGGCATCAGTGTGTTGGTTTGTTTACCCACACGGGTCGTGTTTGGAGTGTGAACTTGTTCCTGTTTGAGGTACAAGTCGCCTTATGGTCCCTCCACATCTCTTGACTCCGCCATAAGAGGGCTGTGTAATTTCTAATGCATATTCAGGTGGAAGAGTTAATTACTGGAAGCTCATTCTGACTGCCTGTATAATTTGATTAAGAACTACTTGAGGCCTACTGTGAGGGTGAATGGATACACAATCATGTGACGGAGTAATGTGGCAATAAATTGCTCGGAATTAATATTTTCACTTAAAACATTAATTCGGCGGAGTGCAATGAATTGTAGCCGCGAAAACACTCAGTGTGAAGGTCTCCTCCCACACTCCTTCTCTGCATATCTCATGCTCTATCCGAGGCTTGGCTTACACCCATGAGCATGGCCTTTCTGTTGCCAGTTCATGCGGTGCTTGTGTTTCCAGAGCTATCTCTGTTCCAACTTGAAACTCAACCCAGGCTCTAAAATTGACCTTATGTCTTAAAGGCTGACTGAGGTTGCAGGTTTAGCCGAGGGCTTCACTGGCTGTGTAAGTTTTCAGTTTTCAGAGTAAAACATGCAACACAACACTTGTAATGTGATCCTTATTAATTACATTATTGTCACTGTGAGCTATGTGTTTTATCAGATTGGATTTTAGACTTAAATCTGTTCACTGTTAAGCTACGGTCTCTGGTTGTTTTAGGCCATTGCAAAAATCAATGAGCAGGACTGATGTTCAGTAATACAGGATCTTTGCCTTAATGTGATAAACAACATTTTTAGGCAGTTGAATAACTAGATTAACAAAAATAAACATTATCATCTGGTTACTGTGGCCATACATTTGGATTTTTAGAGTTTTACAGTTAGTTGTCCTAAAATAAATGTATTTATTCACAACAACTGGCACCATTAACAGAGGTCACATGGAGCTTTATTTACAAGGAACCTTTCTGTAGTCTAGTTCTATCCAAGAAATAAGGTCACAAATCCAGTTATCCAGCCGAAACAACAGAATCCAGTCTCCATCCACCATCTCTGGGCTGGATGATGTGATGATAAGAACCCACAGCATCAGCTGGTAGAGCTCTCACTCTGTGTGTATGTGTGTGTGTGTGTGTGATCATGGGAAAATGTTGTCCTGGTGGCTACTTTTGTAGCAAGAACTAAGACAGTAGAGCATGTTGAGCATTTTGCTGGTTATATGTCTGTCTGTCTGTGGACAGACTGTGAAAGATGCAGTCACAAAAATGTACAGGTGTATAGTTGAGATTGCAATGAAGGTCAGGTTTGAAGATCAATGTCGTCTGAGCAAGGGGGCAGGAATAAGGGAGGTAGAATGGGGAAACGGGCCATTGGCCCCCAACTTAAACCCCTGGCTCACATTTGTTTTAGGTTGCAGATCTCTGTCACCCTGTCCACTCTACTGCAGTTGCCACTCTTGTTTGGGATTAGACCACTTATCAACCTGACTGGTAATCAGGCTGAATTAAGCTTTTTCCGATTATCATTATTGGTGATTTTTCTGTCAGTTGCTGATAAAAAAAAAATGTGCTATTGTTAAGGCCCTGAAAAAGCCATTGCTGTCGACCCAAAATCTTGTTGTCTGTTGTTTGTTTAAATTATGTAACTGGAGAAATTCATGGGCAATTTGAAGTCAGGCTGTAGTTTACAGGGCATGTCAAAATTTTGAAAAATGGTTGCAAGTTAGATCATATAGTTGTGACACTAATTTCAGCCAAGTGGGCTTATGATTGAAAAGTCCTGACAGTGAAGAGCAACCCTTGCTCATCCTGGAAGTGCCCTTCCAACAAGGCCTTGAGCTCCAAAGTGCTTCAGTGGAGCTGCTCAGCGGCCAGCAGATTGCACTGGGCAGCTTCCAGGTGTGAATGTGAACGGGGTGTTCCTGAAACAAGAGCCTGGCTCTGTTCAGCTGTTAAACTGAAAGGCAATCTGATATTTCTCTGTTTAAATGTTACTGCATGTCCATCCTTTGTTGAGATGGATGTGGTTATATCTAGTGCATAGTGACGTGTGTTTCTGCCTTACATACGATGACAATGATTTGAAAGGGACTGATACTTTCTGTCATGATGGGATTCAGCAAAGCATTGTATAAATGTAAATGTACTGTGTAGGGCCAGTAAACTGCAAACCATATGTGCTTGAATAGAAAACTACACACAAAGACCTGATTGTCTCAAAGAGAAATCTATGTTGATGTCTTATTGTTTTTTTTTCTCTCCTTACATTCAGCACCTCACACCGTTTTCACTTTATGTGCACAATGAGAAATCTTCCCTACAGATTCCTTATCTAAATCAACATGTAAGCCATTGAACATCCATATTGTTTATAGCTCTGTCTGTATCTCCTCTGCAGTATGCCAGTGTGGTGGACGATGGAGAGCATTACATGACCCCCAGGGACTTTGTACAGGGTTACCTGGGTTTACATGCACAGCCTCAGTACAATCCCAAAACTGTGGAACTGATAGCCGGAGTGGCCGACACCACTAAAGATGGGTAAGTGCCTACGGTGAGGTAAGCTGTGGATGTTCTCTGTTGATGTTGAGTTATGTTAATACAAATGAATTAACAGTTATTCCTGTTTATATCTGTATTTACTCAACAAAAGATTTGTGCACCTCGTTTTGATTTCTTTTGTTTCCTCACACTTAAATGCCCAGTTTGGTCAAGAATAAATATCGGTATCTTGGTATTTTTCGGCAGCTGCTGCTATTTAATTGGATGTGAAAGTATGTATTACTTGTCATAATTTGTTGTCCTTAGAGTAATGTAAGAACCAAGTGAAACTGGAATTTGCAGATTACATGCTGTCAGCACAATATTACACTACATGAACAGGCATTATTACACAAGACAAAAAGCATGTCAGTCTTAACTGACTGAAGTGCACAACAATGCCTTGTTTGCTGTTATGTGAGGATTAGTCTGTGTTGTATTAAAGGTCCAGTGTTCAGGATTTAAGGAGACCTATTGGTAGAAGTGGAACATAATATCCATATTTATGATTTCATTAGTTTATTATCACAGGAAACTAAGAAGATTGTATAGTAGGTGCCAAAGAGACT
>OMLP01014531.1:0-27065 GCA_900302685.1 Spondyliosoma cantharus
CCCGCCCACCACACACGGCCTGAGGTCAGAGGTCATCATCGGGGTCATGACCTGAGGGGGGAAGTATGGCTTTGGGTGCAAAGACAGGCTGGGAGTGCGCTGGCTGCACACCAGCGGGGCGTCGTAGTCGTCATGAGGCTCCGTCTTTATTGTCGGAACTGGAAGGAGAAGACGAAGAAAACGAGTAAACACATATTCAACCTTCTTCCTGCAAGTGTGAGTGAGCGAGTGGGTTTGTGGCTAGGAAACCCGCTGCCAAACAAACACTCTCATCAATGAGGCTCTGTGTCTGGGCCCCAGCTCTCCCACCCCGACGAAAATATTCACAAAAAAGCAGGAAAAAAGGGATGAGTCATCAACACGAGAAACATCCAGCTGCTTCTATAATAAAACGTCTGTTTTCTTTGGACGCTGCTCCGGTGCTAATATCCACTAAATGTGCGATATGAAATATGTTGCTGTAACAGCAGCTCCGTACTCAGCAGGGTTCAGCAATTTAAAATAAATTACTGCTCGCTCATTGAGACAAAGACTTTAACTGGACCTGAAGGCTGAAAAAGACAAAATGGAGGCTTTCGGGATGTTTGAGGATTGTGGTTATCGCGGAGAGGAGTTCAAATGAGGCTTGTTCTCAGTCGCCGGCCACCCGTCCAGACTCCGGCGCAGAACATGTTGGAGTTTTTAAAATGTGGGCCGTCAATCTGCTGCGGCTTCTGACACGACATCAATCTTATATAACAAGCGTTTCAGTCCAGTTACAAGTGAACGACAGCACGGCTGTGACCCCGAGCTTCATCGCTGCGTCACCGAACTGGATCCGATCCCGCTGCGCTTTGTGCTGGAGCTGTTTTAGATTAGAATTTGAAGTGTGAGCCTGAAATCACTCCTACTTCTGGTTCTATTCTGTCTTCTTCGCTTTAGTTAATTTAGTTTTTTGGGTTTTTTTTTTTGCTCAGGGAAACCTCGTGAATAAAAATCTTAGAGGGTGTACCGGGCTAAATAAAGAGCTCAAAAGAGTGAAAACTGGGACACGTCACGCCTTACTGAAGCCTCCCACTGTCAACAACTGTAAAAGAGGAACTGCGATGAGATGGTTACACCGACCGCAGCACTAAAATAGCACATGCGCCCCTATTCTGGGCCCGTTAGGAGGAAGTGTGTGTGCGAAGGATAGGGCAGATGCACAGAGAGAAGCAGCAGACGAAGTGTTTGTGTTGCCACAAGAGACAGAGAGTGCACCCCTTTGTTTCCGGAGCGTGAAACTCAGTCGCGCGTGCCGTACGTCCCAGAATAAATCTGCTGTTTCTGTACGAGCTGAGGGAACACCTGCAGCTCACCCCAAAGTTGAGTCTTTTTATCTTTTTTTTTCCACACAAACCTTTGAATTTCTCCTTTTTTTTTTGTAAAGATTATATTATTCACAACTCATTACTCTTACCAGTAAGCACTGAAGTACAATTGTGAGGCACATTTACTTTGCTTCAACTACACTAAAAATTCAGAGGCAAATGTTGTGCTTTGCTGCTCCGCCACAGTTAGTAAGACAACTTCAGTTACATGTTGCTTTGCAGATTTAGTTAAATAAATCAAATTACAATCAAAGGCTGCAGCTTGTCAACGAGTGTTTCCCGAAGCTCAAGATGACATCCAAAAATGTCTTGCTTTGTCCAGGACTCAAAGATAATCAGTTTACCGTCGCAGAAGGGGAACGAATCCAGAAAACATTCACATGTAAGAAGCTGGATTCAGATCATTTTGCAGCCAGTCAGTCAGGATAAAATGTTGACAGCTGACTTTCCTGCACACCACGAATATGTTCACATTGGTACGTGTCAGAAGCGCCGCACCATGTTGACATTTCCGCCAAACGTGTCATATCACGTCCACGTCATATGTTTACGACACGACTTCACACGACGGTGTGGTGTTGGATTTACAGGTGAGAAGGCTGACAAGCAAGAGACCGCTGTTCAGGACTGAGTTTCAACATTTGTAGGCGCGTAACTTGCTGGATGTTTTAAAGGAGACCTCGGGACAAAACTGGTTGTTTTTAAAGCAGAATAATGCTGCATAACATTGTGATGACGTCATGAGTCTTGTTTGTAGTTAGCAGCTAATTACGTCTGAGAAATTGTTACAGACCTGAGATTTGCACATTTCTACATAATGTTGCTTTGAGGAGTCCACGGGAGAACTTCCAGCTGTGTTTGTGCCGACAGCAGACTGATATTTTTGGGACGTCTTCTACCTTGTGGCAGCATAAACAGGCATTTAAAGCCCCAAACACAATATTCTCCTGACACGGACCAGCTGTTTTTTTGTGGCTGAACCAAACCGGAGCATAAGAACAGCGCTGTCACAACATAAAATAAAAAACTGAACCAAAAGGAACATGAAGTTATTTGTGGTTTAAATATATTTGGATGGTCCAGTAACGTCTAAATGCATCCCTACTCAAATGACTGAAGGAATGTAATCAAGGGGGCTCCAATGCATTACACAGTTAAAAAGTAATTTATACAAACTAATGTTTGAAATGAATCCTATCCACTTGTACTGAAGCATTATTTTAACACCAGTAGCTTGACTTGTAATTGAGTAATATTTCAGTAATGTAACTGCGCTCCTTTCACCACTGAGTATTTACCACTGCTTCTTTTAAAAGTAGCAGATCTGAGAACTTCCTCCAGCTCTTCCCAGACTCTCACCCTTCAGGAGACACTGTCCAGACTCGCTGTCCCCCGGTCTCTCCCCTCCCTCACCCTTCTCTGGGTCTCGAGGACAATGGTCCACTTTGACAGCGGGGCACTCCGTCGCCCACGTTCAGGGCTGGGCCGCTTCACTTGAATCGCAGCTTTGAACCACCCACTGGATTTTCACTCCGCGAGCCCGGAGCGCAATTAGCAGCGGTTTTTACTTTTCAGTTGGTGGGTCAGTGTTTATATTTAACTTGGCAACAGGTTCTCGATTCAAATAACATGCTTTTCCCATGCCCCTTCCCCGCCCCTCCTATCCAGTCATGTAGCTACAGGTATGGAAAAGAACAGATTTTATAGATTTTTGTGTGTTTTGTTTTTTTTTTTTGTTTTTTTTTTACAATGGAGGAATAATAAGGTTGCTTTGTTCCTCCCTTGAAAACCACCAGACAAGAGGGAAAACAAACTGTTTGTTCTCGTCTTCAGATGTGAGATGCTGGCAAAATGTTTCTAATTAGTCTGGATATGAAAGGCAGAGAGCAGACGGGAGAGAGTGGTGAAGTGCTGCGGTGATGACAGGAGAGGAAAGGAAAGGCAGAATAAGCAACGGGGATGTGCTGACAGCTCGGAGGTAACCAGGAGGCATTTTCCTAGTTTGGTGACACGAGTTTCGTGAAATGTTGAAGGTGACCAAAACTGAACTCAAAACTGAAACTAGGTGTGAAGATACATTATAGTTGAAGATATAACATGTAACCTATCAACGTTAAGGTGTTGTGGACTTTGTTGACGAGACTTTTGTTGTACATTTTGTTGAGTTGTGCTCACAAATGATTCCAACAACGTTCAAACCCAGAGAAAACACATGTTTTACTGAAGGTAAAAGCGCGCTTCATGTTATTGCTGCGGTTAGACAAGAAAGGAGACTCAAACGCAAGACACACATGCAGGCAGGTATAAAATAAAGCTGAAAGCCAAAGTCTATAAAAGTCAAAATCCCCAAAAAATGAAGCAACAACACAACGCAGGCAAAGGGCAGATAACCAAAACCAGAGAAATCCAAGAAACAAAAGCAAAGAACAAAGTAAAAACCAAAAGGCAAAGAACAAACCAGGAATCAAAAGCCAGGAACAAACCACAGGAAGATGTGACGGGGAGAAACACAAACACGAGGGCAAAACAAAACAGAACGAGAGACTCAGTGAAACTGATTCAGACGGACTGACAAAGACAGAGGAGAGGACCAGCACTTCAATACACAAGGTGTGATCGACTGAACACAGGTGAGGAGCAAAAAAGGGCGGGAAAATTGACAAAAGCAGGACGTAGAAAAGTGGGACTTAACTTCAAAATAAAAGAGGAAATAACAAAAACAAACTCAAACCATGACAGCTAACGTGCAGTGAAGTATTCCGGCTGTTTGGGGTGAATAAAGAAGAGAATAAACACAAATGATCCTGCGATCAAACTCGCTTGACTGGTGGTGAACACACCGTTAAAAAAAAAATCTATCTGACGTGACTCAGGCACGAATGTTTACGGAAAAGGTGATTGTTTAAAGTCTCGTTAAAGTCCCGTTCGCTGACTTCCTCGTCCCGGAAGCAGCAACATCGATCTAATGAAACGCACAGTTGCCTCGAGCAAACTTGTGAAGTTTCTCTGGTTTGAAATTTGACAGAAACATTCGGGATAATATGAGTAAACAACTCAACAAAATCTCTAACAAAGGTCTCGTCGTTTTTAGACTTTTTTTAATGCAGAATTAACACATATTATATCTTTAAACAATAAAAAATGTAACTGGAAACTAATCTAAAAAATATTTGGACTAAAAATACAAATTTCAAACAAAATAAAAATAAAAACAAATTAAAACGCATGAAACTATTATAACTCTGCTGTCAGCCAAACTCTACTGAAGAGTATTTCTAATCTGATCCAGGTGCTGAATCAGTAAAATGATAATTATTGAACATCATGGTGAGGTAAAAGTCTCGGTGTCCAGACAGTCTGGTGTCATTTTAACACTTGATCAATCAGAATCTCTAAAAGGAATCATCTTTCTCCTCACAATCTCCATCTTTAAGAGAGCGGCTGGTCAGATCATAACATCCTGCACATAAATGTATCTGAGGAGGAGAGCTTTACCGCCGGCGGGGACGTAGGTGAAGCGCTGGTACTGGCTTCTTTTCCTCTTGCCGTTGCAGACGTAGAAGTTGACGTGGACCGGAGTGGAGAGTCTTTGGTTCCGGTAGGGAGGGATCTCAACGAGGAGGGAGTTCTGTGAGGGAGAGAAGTCGTGCATTTATATAGCTATAGCTTGTATTATATAAAGTTTTCTTATTTGTGTTGCTGTTTTTTTTTTTTAAGCCTTCCTACATCTTTATCTGTGTCGTCTCTTGTGCTGTCTTAATTTGCCCCTTTGGAGAGCAATACAGTGCTATTTATCCTATCTTAAATATTAAAAAGGCTGGTTGCTAACGTCAATTAACAAAAAAGGGTGAGATACAGGGTGATTTTTGGTTGGTTAAAAGCCAATTTCAGGCATTACGACACAATATGACTGGGAAATGAGCAAAAACACTGGACTAACTGAGGAATATAAACGTTTTATTCATTGCTTATTCTCCTTCCTTGGCACATACTTGCTAAATATGAACGTTAAATACATCAATCCTTGCGATTTTTGCTGTTTCAGGTGGAGAAAAATTAAGCATTTAAACGTTTTCTGTCTTCACCTCTTCCCTTCGACTCTTTAGCCTGAAGACGTGTGTGTCTTTTCTGTGCGGTGGATAAAAATCAGAAAATCTGGTAGTAATCCCAAACGAGGGAGCCACAAAGCGACCATGAAGGTTGTTTGCACAGCGAATAACTCAGCTGATGTGAATAAAGCCGAACTCGGGCTCGTCCAGATATTTTATTTCCTCCGAAATGCCTCCTGAGGAGAACCGGCGAAGGCCAGGAGCGCTCGGGTTCATGAGTTCAACCCGCGGCCGTATCAGCGCCCATACAGTATGTGTGAATATACATGTCTGAGGTGCTGCTCGGTAGCCAGGGAGGAAGTCATCCGTCTACAGAGCTGAGCCTCGGAGGCCGTCTGCCCCGACATGTTCAGGTGAGAGCTGACACCCGTTATATTAAATCACTACAGTCGTAAAAGTCAAGTGAAGCCAGATGAGGCGTCTCGACTTCTCTTATTCCCCGTCATCCATCTGTCCCGGAGAATTAGCTGATAAAAACTCTGGACGGGGTTCACAATTTACACTGCGTTAAAACTCTAATTGAGTCCAGGTTGAAGAGAAACATTTGTGTCGCTGGTCGTCCAACATGTCAATTTACACTTTCTGAGACGAAAACAGGCTTAATTTTTAATCCAAAACACGCACCAGTGACATCATTCGGTTCCTTTTGAGAGTTTTATGTGCGCGTAAAAAAAATCGTGTCAACCCACTTGAGGACTGAACGGACGTCAATTTGCCTGAAAAGCCTGAGCGCTGAGATGTTTTACCTGACAAAACTCATTTCTCTCATGCGGAAGGGAGGAGGGAAAAAACGGGACAAATTGAGCGTGAAGGAGCATTTTTTTGGCCCCTCCAGTGAGCACTTCAAGACCATTTATCTCCGTTTATATGAGTAATCTGATGGATCTAATTGTAAATAATTAAAACTAAATCATCTCCCTCTTGGTGAAGGTCAGCGTGTGTGTGTGTGTGTGTGTGCAGGTGACGGAGGCGGTGAGGTATTCTGAGTCTGAGGTTTGTGGTGGAGCAGCAGAGGTTAAACCTGGCCAAGGCAGCGTCAGTGTTTGAAATGGGACCAATCCAGCAGACTGGGCTGAGAGGGGAGGAGGGGAGAGAGGGGAGGAAGGAGGGAGGGAGGCCCTTTGTCTATTCAAGCAGACAGATGTGTCCCAGAAGTCACTGTATGTGTGTGTGTGTGTGTGTGTGTGTGGGGGGGAGAGAAAGTGTGTATGTTTTGCAATAGGACGACGCAGGGAGCAGGTGCAGCGCCTCACGTATAGACACCCTCTAATCCCCTCGTCTATCTCCCAGACTCCCACCACTACATCCCCCTCTCTCTCTCTCTCTCTCTCTCTCTCTCCCCTGTGTGTCTAACTGTCTGTCTCTCTCTCTCTCTCTCTCCCCTGTGTGTCTGTCTCTCTCTCTCTCTCTCTCTCACAGGCCAAGACAGGACACACGGCCAGGCTCAGACTCCCACAGGTTCAAGGCTGAACTTTTGAAAACCTTTTCCACACGCTTCAAACACAACACTGCTGTCTTCCCCCCGCGAGGGTTCAGCTCCGGTCCGAGCAAAATCTCAAAACCTACAGCCAGATTCCACTTCTGCGTGTGTGTGTGTTAGTGTGTGCGTCTCGTGTTTTATATCGCAGGCTGCACAAAACATGGAGAAATCTCCCTGACGTCACCCGTAGCCTCGCAACATATCCGCCGCGGAGCTCATGATTGAGATTAACTTTTAGATTTCAGGGCCAAGGACACCTTTGCTTTCAGGGAGACGGGGCAGCGACTCTCTCCACACGTATTGTGTAAGATTCTGTTTTACGCTTACAATAACATGTGAGGCTGCCTGCAGTGTTGGGTATAAACATGTCGGGCAGCAGCTGTAGCGTGGCTAATGTTACAGGCTGGGCACAATGGACGCTTGTGTAGTGCGTGGCGGCCGCATTACTGAGCAGCTTACATGGAGTTCGCCTTTGATAATTATCAATAAATATGATGACCTGATTTTCTTTTTACCCCCTTTAAAGGAGCGAGAAAGCGGGATGGGGAAAGAGAGGGAGGGGGAGAGGGAAAAAAAACTGCTCTTCACCTGTTGTGTGTAATCTCTTCACGTGTGTGACATGTTCTACAGATACGGACATTAAAACTGTGGTGAAAAGCTGCTGTGACGTCTGTATGACTGTCTGCAGGTCGTTTCAGGTCAATTATCTGACGTGACGTTAGCTTACTCACATGATTGCATCAGTAGTGTTGCGTGAATTATTATTTTTTTTTTACATTTTTATTTAAAAAAACTGAACTGAACTGAACTTTTAAGAATTAAAAACTGCTTTTGTTGTTACACTACTTATCAGGGATATTGGGATATGGGTGCATATATGCATGTGCATGGATATGCAAAAAACAAAATCAGACATGTCACAGAATAAACAATAAAGCGAAAGTAAAATATCCCAATATCTCCAACTAATTCTGAGTGGTGTATTTGGCGGCACCCCTGCAGTAACACTGAGGACCCCCAAGAGGCCACAGACCCCCTGTTAAAGGACCGGGGATTAGATAAAATGAAACAAACATAAATGTGTATTTTCTATTTGAATTTAATAAAGTTTCAGGAGTTAAGATATAAAGAATGAAAGAGCACTACGAACAAAAAGTATAGATTGTTTAAAAATGAATCCATCTTTGAGACACGTTGTCATATCGTTGTCATGACATGAGACTATTCATCTCCTTAGATTTTGGATATGGTTATATCGTGATATGTTAACTTACGACTGTTCTTCTTGTTCTAATAGTTGTCTTCACGCACTTAGTCATTACATCCTCGTTACTGATGATTATTTATTTTGAGAAAGCACCAATAGTCAGTAGGACTAATTATACAAAAATATTGTGATGTTTGATTTTGTTAAAGGGCTTTTGACAAGATTTAAAAATATCGAGATATATATCGTGTATCGCGATATGGCCTCAAAAGATTGTGATATTATTTTAAGGACTTATCGCTCAGCTCGACTTTGACATATAGCTGAAATTTTGTTTGTGGTATACACAACACAAAATCAGTTCATATAAAAACAAAACATGACTGCATGTTTCGCTTCTATTCAAGAGAAATGGGACAATATGTTCTTCTGTTACTTGTGTATTTTTGGGTGCACTGGCCCTTTAAAGTAAACACAGTCTACATTTGTGGTTCAGCAGGCTGAGATGAGCTCCGTTCACTCTCAGCTCGCTCGATTCAGACATCTGTTTTGTTTTTTTTTCGATTGAAAATGCTTTGCCACTTAGTTAAATGATTGAGACCAGCTGCCCTCAGCGCTTTAATCCTGAAATCAGACCGGATTCGTCACGATAACAGCGTCACATGGATCACTTACAGACTTCGAGGCGTCTCGGTCGACCTTGGCCTCAGTCTCCCAGAGGTGGTGACCGTCTGAAAGAGAGAGAAGACGAGAAAAAAAGAGTTTTTTTAATGACAAGTCAGAAAATAATCCACCTACTTGGCTCCCCGCAGAAATGAAGAAATGGAACGAGTGTTGTTATTATTATCTGTTACATCAGTGATATATAAAACGCACGTCATACCGTCTGACCCGACACTCATGAGCTCATATCCCCAGTCTAACGGACAGAAAGAGGCACACAGACGGAGAGAAATCTGATGCAATCCTAAAAAAAAAACAGTCATACCAAAGAGATGAGCGACATCGGAGGTGGAGGAGAGAAGCCTTGACTTCATCTCTGTGTGGAATCCCAACATGCTCGAGCAGCTGGTGGGCTCGTTAACACACAGCGACTGGAAACTGACAACTTCTTATTCCTCGTGTTCTCATAGGAATCCTTCTGCTATCCCCATATAATGATTGTTAAATGCTATTGGTATTTTCTCTTTTTCCGGTAATGCGTTCTTTTTTTTTTCTCCTTAAAGTCACCACAATAAAGAGGCCTTCCCATCAGCCAGTAAATACGAGCTGTCGGGAAAACGCAGGCGTATGTTTGATTTGTCACGCTGCCCAGTGAGGTGCTAGTGAAACTATATTTTTACCGATTTAAAAGACGCAGAAGGGAAACATTCGCAGTTCCTTCAGACCCTTGACTCATTAACAAGGCCCTAAAATAGACATTTAATGACTGTGAAAATGACTTAACGTGGGAACTAAAGCGCAGTTTGAAAGAAAAAAAGGTCAGCTGCGGCCGATCTCTCTTGAAGAAGAAACTGAACTGAGATATGTGCTGTGTGGCTCAACGGGCTGTCTGCAGTTTGATAAGTGGAGCGTTTGAATGGAGAAGACAGCGCGGTGCGGACGGATGGGGTAGGAGTCGGAGTTGCGAGGTGGCAGAGATGGAGGAGGTGCAGCTTGGCACTGACAGCTTCTATTATGTCTGAGCAGGAGAAGACACAGGAAACCTGTTCACCTCTGTTCTGATCTCACGCTCCCTTTACTTTTCTCCCTGTTGGGGAGTTTAAGCTGCTTCTTCAGGAGGAAGTTGAATCAGGTGTGTCGCCTAACAGAGAGCGACCGCTCGACCCGCAGAGGAAACATCTAATTAAGAAACAAGCAGTTTTATAGCCAGGTCTCTGAAAGTTAGCTTGTTCCCATGAACATTTATTATCTCAATGTGTGATGCCCTTCATCAGACGTGGAACAAGTGCAGAAGGGTCAACTAAAAAACAATAAATACATCAAATTGTAGACATTAAAGATAGACTAAATATGCACAATGAACTGTAAGTATAATATTGTTACAATTCCTATACCAGCCTAAAAAGCTGGATCGAGTATGAGATCTTTTACTGCACATTATATCCTGACTTGTGCAACTTCAAGGACACGTCAGCAGATTTACATTCGTATCCTGCGCCAAAAGTGCCAAAAAACAACTCTTAAGTAGTTTCAGCCAGATAACAGAGCCTGTCCTCATCACAACAACACCAACCAGCTTATCAAAACCTTAAGTTTGTTGCTCGGCAGCGACCTCTGGTGGCTGAAGTGATTATTACGGGTGCAAAGGAGGAAGCGAGGAGAAGAAGTGCAAAGACTGAAAAGTCTTGGAGGGGGCGGAGACCAGAAGTCTACTAACGCAATGAAGTCACATCACGTACTGTACGTACCGTCACATACGTTTTGCATGTAGAGTGTACACGTTTGTAATGTACGTGGCAGAAGAAGCGCCGGGATTTGAACCCAAACCACAATGTTTTCCTAAATCTAGGCTCAAGCCCCCAGGAAGAGCGCCAAGTTCTTTTGGGGCCAAATAATACTTTATTTCCATGAACTTACATTGTGAATAAAGCAGCTGTGCTTCACAAACCCCGGGGAAATTAGTTGTTTGACTCTTAATGAAGGTCGTCAGTCATCCAGGTTGGAGTTATTCTAAGTGCTCCATCACAGGCAACTAGACTTCAGTTTCTTGAAGACGTTTCACTTCTCATCCAAGAGACTTCTTCAGTTCGAACTAACTGTAGGGGAATAAAACCTGCAACGCCTCTCCAGTCGGTAAGAACTGAAGAAGCCTCTTGGATGAGAAGTGAAACGTCTTCAAGAAACTGAAACAAGTCCAGTTGCAGACGATACAGCACTTAGAAGGACTGATTCACCACCATAATTTCAGCCAATTCTTGCCAATAAAATTTGGAAAGTCGAGAAGAGCCACACGATTAAATAATTTTCTCCTCATTCAAATTAGCCAGGTGCTAAATTGGAAGTTGGTCGCCGGGCTTCTCGGGCTCTATCCAGATTTTAAGATTAGACCCAGGGTGTAGCTGGACGGTCACGTCGTTTTGGGAGACGCTAACAATCGACTGATTGCAATCATTGAGGTTTGAGGATATGTTGGGATAAAATGGGTGTTTTGCAGTTTGCCCAGTATCGGTTCATAATAAGTAAGTCAATAAGTATCAGAATGGGAACGTGGAAGGGAAAAACAGTATCAGAGCATCTCTTGAAATCTGTGTGCGAAAAGGTCAGAGATACAGTCAGCTGTCAGGGCTCCAACAAACAGATATAAGGCGAGGGACATGTGAGGGACGAGGGGCTCGGCTGGGCTGACAGTCAGTTTTGAAGACCTTTTTTGAATATACATAATTTGGTGACTTTTCCGGAGCACCTGCTGGTTATTACTTTGTGGAACTGGGACACAGTTATGGTTTTAGGATCATAATTGCTTGGCAAGATTTTCTGCAGACCTCTGCGTCTGAGTATTTCAAGTAGCACCTGGAGACAAAGGCTTCAGAGTTCAGATATTATTCATACATTTCATTGGGCTTCAGACTGACATTGTTTTATATACAGGTTGTTATCATTAAAGGTGAGTTATGTAGTTTTGGTGGAAGATCTTTGTTGAATGTTTTTTTTTTATACCAAAGCAAACTAAATACACAAACGTTTTGTTTTCATAACAGAATAAACAAACTGACCTTAAAGGACAAAATATTGAAATTCTGAGTTTGAATCTGAACCCGAACCAGCTTTGCCCGAACTCGTGCCCAAGTTATTCGTGGAGATGTGCAAGTTACTGCAGAACAGAGGGGATCTGCAGCGGCTGCGCAAAGGTTGTAAAAAGCAGTTGTGCTGCAATCCGACACTGCAGATAAATGGTTTTGGTTTTGGTTTACGGAGTACTGCTGAAAATGGAACCTTGTGTCACTACTCCTCTAAACAGAGCAATTAGTACCGCTGTAACATCTTTACAACAGTCGCTCTAAACTACGCTTAGTGGATGTTTTATCTTCATCAAATAAACGTTAGTGAGGAGAAACAAAAAAACAAAAGGCTTCTCTGACCCTGATAACAATAAAATTGGGACCCTGTGTCAGTTTGTTTGCAAATTTTTTGTTTTTTTACTTGTCACAGCGCCCGAAGACAGACACAGAATCATGGTTAACACAGATTTTGCAGCCTTGATCTCAGAAAAATCCCCAGAAGAATAACAAACATGTGGACACTTTTGTTTAATACAAAGGTATTGCATTGTCTGGGCACCATAGCAACAATTGTGACTGGTGCACAGCAAGGTGTGGACATCTGGCAGGCAGGGAAACACACCGGTGTGTGTGACTATGAACCGAATATAACATTTGGGAGCCATGTTGCAAGGAAACCTGTGTGTAAACAATAGAAATGCAAAGGAAAACAGGCCGTTGTACAGGAAGTTGTACAGGATCTCGGCTGGCACACCGTGTACAATGGATATTTTTAGTTTTGTGTCGTTAAAGGCAGATTTTAAGGGCACCATGATAATTTATTTGATTCTATTCTGATTGAAAACTTTGATTTCCACTGGAGTTCGACTCGAACCAATGAGAGGATTCCTTCTTCCATGAAAGCAGATCTGCCTCTTAAAATTGTTTGTTTGACTAAAACTTCAATCTGCCAGTCCCGTCTCCGACTTTTCTTCCCTCCCTCTCGCTCTCCTCGTCCCGACTCTCGCTGCCTCTCTTTCACTTTGGGAACCTCTCCAGAAGGGAAGCCTTTGCAGCCGATGTCGATCCACAGGAGGTAAACATGTTTTTCAGATCTCCCTCAACGTCTCTCCGTCTGCTTTATTTCTTTCTCTCTCTCTCTCTCTCTCTGACTCACGCTCACATCATTTTTCACATCGACGCAGAGATAGAAAAATTTAATTTAGCTCTCTGTTTTCTGTGCCCGGGCCACCTTTATGCCAGGAAACTTCTCAAAAAGTGAGAAGCTTTGAAAAGTTAAATGCGTGGGATGCCTTTGTTTGAGAGGAGAGTAACGGGTAATTGATAACCACAGAATGTAATTGATAACCGCAGAATGTTCCAGAGTTATAGGGCAACATCTGCACAACGCCTGCACCGATCCAATGAAAAAAAAAAAGCTCCGGCAGCACTCGCTTCTCCTCCAGCTCTCCTCAACGAGCACAATATGGCTCCTCACTCCCCTGGCCCACTGTGCTGGATATCATCCAACATTATCTAAGTTAAACAACTCAGCCTAAAACCACCCCGACCATATAAACCCAGTACCCCTCTCCAACTCTCACAACGCCCAAGCTGCGCTCGCCTTGGCCGCGTCCCAGCCGCGCAGGCCTTACGATTCACATTTCGTTAGCGATGGTCTATACAAATCATTACTTTCTCGGAGCAGACATAACACAGAGCAGTCAATCGCACAGCGGCGGTGGTGTGCTGCACACAGTCATGGCAGCCGAGGGGCGATCAAACAATATACAATACAGCTATTTGTCATGTTGGGTTTATAAAGGGAATCAAACAGCTCCTTGTGCTCCCTTAATTGGAGCTGGGTGGAGTGAAACTTTGGTGCCCAGAGTGAAACAGCGGGGTGGCATGTGCCCAAGCCCTCATACAGTAAATATAAACACATGCTCTGCAGGCCCATGTGGCAACGCTGAAAGAGTTCCCTTGTCCTCCGCCTGATGACTGAAACTTCTTCCTTCCCGCCGCCCTGAAAAACACGTGGACTATGGAAGTCGCCCGCGAGCCGCGGCTGCGCGGAAGGGCCGATAAATGGCGACAGTGACGGAGGAGATACTCGACGTCCACTCCTCAACGTGTCACTGCACAATGTCATCTGGACGCAAAAGGCAGCGCGCTTTCACCGAGGAAAAAGAAATGGCTCTCTGGAGTTTCTCAAACGGGGCCTGAGATTTTTTTTTTATGAATCATACACTGTAATTTATGAAACATAATCCGCTGTGTTTTGCGGCTGTAATTGATTTGTTTATGAAAACAGCCATTGTTCTCAGAAGTGTCGGAGGCAGCCAAACCACCGGGCAGATTCGAGTGGAAGTCATTGTTCTGTGAATGCAGCGTCCACCGCCCCTCCCTCAAAACAAAACCACCGCTCGGAGCTAACTCAGCTACCACAGTGCACGTTGGAAATCACTCCTGCTGCCGCTCTCGCAGGCTGAAAGCAGGATGCTTCTCTGTGATTTCTCTACAGGTAACTCCAGAGCTCGTTAACCCTCTCACAGTTCAACTATCATGAACATATCAGCTCGTCCAGGTCTGTTTGGGTCGACACGTGACGAAAGACGGTTCGAATAAACAACGCAGCCACTCCGAAAGCTGAAGACTCTGAGACGGATGAGGGAAACAGATATTCACAGAGAGATACAGACTGCGGCAGACCCGGCAGCTGTCCAGTGCGACGGGCCAGATGTGAAAACGCTCTTTTCACCAGAGGGTTCCTCCTCTGAGAGGATTTCCTTCAGGATCTATTATCAATCACGGCGGGGAAACACTGAGCAGAAAACCACATTTTAATAAAGAGGGACAGAAAGAAGCCCGGTGAATGTAACCAATGAGAGAGAGGAGAGAGGCAACAGTTCACTTTATGTAACGAAACTGAAGCGCCATCACCATCAGGCTGCTAGTTTCTGCTGCGACACAAATCACCTGACCCTCTTACTCCGAGAGGTCAAACCCTCCTCGACACAAACGGCCTCATAGTTAAGCTTCTCACTGCTTATTATGATTTATATTCATGTTTGTTGTCACACGTAGCTGTGGGTAACTACAAAAGGGTGCGAAGGAGGAAGTGAGGTAAACGCTGACTTATTTTAGGTTACATAATGCACTCGACTTATTTCACATAAACCAAACTGTTTCATAACGCGAAGGCAAAGATCTCTCGGCTCAGCGACGGTCACGTAGGCTCAGCTATGTTGGTTTGGGAGTGGTCGTATACGTCGTCCCGGGAGTGACCGGCAATCCACATTCAGCCGTTTAAAAGCACAAAGCGCGTGTTGCAAAAGACATCAGAAAATATTTATTTAACCCCTTCAAGTGTCAGGAAGTGAAGCAAGAAACATTTTAGTCTTTTAAATGCCAATCTGTAGAATATAAACATCGATGTATGATTAGAAATACAGAATAATTCATATAATTTGATTTCTGGCTGATGGCTGTGGACGTTTTGTAAACTCTTCATGTTCTTCAGCTAAACGAGCCATCAAGAAACAAACATTAAGATCATCTGATAAATGTGGTCACGAGGCTGAAAACAGGGACGCGTTGATATCTCAGGGGCAGATGCTTCTCACAGGACAGTTATTACTACTTCTCACAACGCCACCGCTCTGCTCTCTTCATGCGAGCGAGCGAGTTGTTTAATTGAATTCGTGCTCGAGTGAAAGAACGCACAAATACGACTCTCTCTCTCTCCGGCCTACCCCGTTTCCAACCCTGTGTTTTGGGATTTTGGCAATTTCAGCCCTAACTAACAGACAATAAATCAGATCTGAGAGCTCCTCCAGCAGAAACCACAAAAACAAAGAGGTGAACGAAGGACAGCGGGGCCTAATTTCCCAAATGGAGTGACTGCGACTTATCTCAGGCAAGCATCTTCAGGGCAGGCCGGGGCGAATGAAAGCAAGGTGAGACTGCGTCGGGTTTAGATTACAGGCCGATGTCTGCAGCACCGAGGCCGCGCTGTAATCAGTTATGACTGATTGGCTGTAACCAGGAGTGACAACCGGACTGATGTTATCTGGGTTATTTTCTGCCGAGGCGGCGCGCGGTTACTGTTTTCACATGTTGTGTTCCCTCTGACTGAGGACCAGGTGACAGAGAGTCTCTGTGAGGGGGGAAACAAGGGATTTCCTTCTGCATGAGTCATGGGTAGCAACAACAAACACACTCAAAAACATGAATATGAAAACATGTGAGCACTCGCTGTCACTCTCTCTTCCTCTCTCTCTCTCTCTCTCACACACACACACACACACACACACGCACGTACACACACACCATGTGTCATTTCTCTAGAATCTCATCTGTCAGCAGAGTGGAAAACATCACTCGGACCGTCGGACAGTAAAACAGAAACCAAAACAAATGAAACTTTTCGTTTTCTGGCTGCATCTTAAGGCAGGGTGACCCGTGTTGCTTATAATGACAGGGGAAACTCTGACACACACACACACACACACACACACACGCACTGTATGTACAGGACAAAAACACACAACACGTCGATGCCCACATGTTGCGTTACCGCAGCTTTGTGTACGGCGTTTTTTGCGAGGGCGCTTTATTGGAAAATTTGCAGGAAAATCGTCCATCGATAAAATTAAATGCTTAAGCTCTATATGGCAACAAACTCCAGCGCTCTGGATTTATGAGCCGGATCGTTAAAAACTGTTTCTCAGGGCTCTGCTTTGGCACGAGCAGAAGAACAATAAAAGCATATTGGGTTTCCAAACGCGGCGATGAGTCGCATGTTTTTAAATATTCAAATGAGTTGTTTTGCATGTCTTATTTATGATGCCGCGTCTTATTTTACCGACGAATCATCCGCCCCAGAGGGTAAAGATGTCTCTACTTGTCTAATGCATCTATTTATACAGAGAGCAGCTGTAACGAAGACCCAGTCCGATCCGTGGGGAGAGTTAATGAACTGAGGGCTGGTGGCACAGAAGCAGCCTGGATAGAGAGGTGGAAGGATGGAGGGAGAGCAGAAGGGAGGGCAGTGTTGTGGAAGCCTGGCTTAAGGGTGTTTCCATGGTAGGATTGCCCAGGAATCTGATGCTGGTGCCAGACGCGGGGAAACCCTCATCAAAAACAAGGGAGCACACCCATCAGCACCGGTCCAGAAGCTGCACAGGGCCCTAAAGACAGCCGGGTTCGGAGCACAAACAGAATCAGAGAAAAACAACAAGTGTGGAGTGCAAAACAAGCCGTATAACTTTTGGCTTTTAGGGGACAGAGCCGAAGAACGACAGCTATTGTGAGGCGAGCAGGTTTGAAGATAAAACTGTTAAACGTGGAAGTTTATTCATTGTAACTTGAAGTTTGTTTTATAGCTTTTTCTGTAGCTTTCGTAGCATCTGGTGGTCTTCTTCATGGTCTTTTAAACTAGGTTTCTCATCAGATAGACTCTCAGTTCTCTTTCTCAGGAGATTAAAATGATTAATATTAGAAGATTAAAGCTGCTCCGGTGTATGAGAGTCAACCGACTGAACCGCCATTTCTCAGGTGTAATGTCAGTTGGAGAGAACTAGCATGTGGCTAGTAAGCAGGAGCTACGAGTGTATAAGCTCCACAGGTGGTATTGTTCTTATTTCCTGTATCAGAGTTGAGAGTTGTGCACACCCATCAGTTATGAGTTGGCGCAGGTTATGCTAGCTCATTAGCATTAAACGCTGTGTTTGTCGGCATGTGTTGATTCGCTGCTCCTGTTAAAGTGACTGCATTGTGCTGTCAATACACTTCCTGCATCTGTTTCAAATTAAAAGCTGGACAAAACCTTCATTTCTTAGCAAGGCTTTTATTCTGAAACATTATCAAGAACATGCTGTGGAAAACTGACTTACTTTATCTAATTCTATTTGTCATTTTGATGTTCAACCTTAGAATAAAAAAAAAAGCCAAGATGAATTGTTGTGAGAAATAAAAGCACGACGTGTCACAGTTAACATGATGGACTGTAGTGTTTTTGTCATTAATGGGCTCTCACATGTTCCTCTTGGCAGCTGCTGAGTCACGTATGACAGCTAGTGGTACAACTGGTACTAAGCCTCATATCAAACGGTGGTTGGAACATTTATAAAATTGGCCCAACCCTGTTGGCTAGCTCATAGTTTTCTTTTTTACTTTCTTTTCGAGGGCCTTGCTTTGTTTGTCAGTGGAATAATGTGAGACCATTGGCAGGATCGTATATTGTGTCAATATGCAGATCCGATCCGTAAATATTGCTCAGCAGCACTACTAGTGGTCAAAAACTCCACCTTTAACAAACACATAAACCACTTCCATACATTCACTGACTGTGACTGTATATTTATTTTGCTTTTTCAGCAGAGCTCCATCTTTGCTTTGTGACTCATAGTCGGTTTCTTTGTCAACATTGTTGCTCTGCCTTTGAGAACGTTACTCAGCTCAAACACTGATCTCCTCTCAGGAAGAGATCAGGGTAAATCAGAGCGGTTGAAGAGATGGAAACAAGACCTCTTGTCTTGATAAACAATCTCACTTCTCCATTGTACAGTGCTGGAGGGTGGAGGGGGTGGGGGCGCTCGGCCTTGAATTCTTCCTTTCACAGGTGGAACAATGAAAAGGCTTCCCTCTTTTCTGAATGAGCCACTGGCTGATACGATCACACGTGTTTACGCTGCTCAGCCTTGGCCCGAACTGAGCCTCACGTTGCTTCACCGAGGCTAATCAAGGAAATTGCTGTTTGTAAACGTCCTCGTATCAACATCTGGGAGCAGTCCCCATCTCGCTCCAAACCAAAACGGCTTCAAGTTAGATAAAGAGAAACAAATACTGACACACACACACAACACACACACACACACACACACACGCATCTCTACTTCCAGGACTCCTCCTTTTTTACCTTGAGCCTTTTCCACGAACACCACCTTGGAGTCGTGCTGGAAGTTGTGTCCGTCGAGGCGCATCCTCTCCCCTCCGGGGGCGGGACACGTCTCCAGGCTCTGCTTATCCACCAGCGGCAGCTCCTGGGCCGATCTCTGGGCTGTGGGAGGGAGAAGAGAAGAGAACCGTCCTCATCGTTCAGCTAATACACACCCACTCCCCATGCAGACCTGAGCATCCAGACCGAGGCTGAATCACTACCTAGACAGCTCTCACAGAGCAGCCGCTGGAAGCTGTAAACCTCCACCTCTTTATGTTAGAATTACGCTGCCTCTCTGCCAGTAAAGTAAGGACAGGCTCCACGTCGTGTTTATTTGTGTTTTCCTCAAATTATGGTGGATGTTTTGTCTCGAATATTTGGTTTCCTCTCCTCGTCTTCTTTACTCGTCTCTCTCACCTTCTGGCTTCCTCGTCTCATTCCTCTCTTGCTTTCGTTTTTTATTTTTCTGCCATGATAAACTACTTTCCATGAAATATTTGCAAGCCCTTTCAGTCTAAATGCATTGCTGATGTCTTGGCGCGGTCTCTCCGTCGAAAAGATATCTGTAATTTAATTGTGATTGACCAGGAAACATAAATAGAGATTCAGTAAAACCCTTATTTTCTCATCCGAGAGTCATCTTTTAGTAATTCGATGCTGCTGCTTTCTGATTCTGATAAAACTCTAATTCTCTGTCTTTGGGAAGCATCAATCTTTCCCACATCTCCGTCCATCTGTGTGTCGTTCTGCCTCACTCACACACACAGTGAATTTTGGTCAAAAACAATTGGTTTGTGGCAGTCGTTCAGAAACTAACAATGGTCTATTTCAAGGGGCTGAGATCATGGTTTAACTACTGTCTTTCATTTACCTCATAAGACTTAATCTCTATGGCAGCTCTCGGTGCCAGAACCACATGAAGTGGTTGATCTGCTCGACTTTATCCGGGTCCAGTGAAAGGTCAACTGCAGTGCAGCGCAGAGAGTCAATTCAGTTTATCGAGCATCGGCCTACATAACCTTCGAATGTGGCTCACGGTCACACGCACCAGATCTGCAGTGGCTCTGGTTCCAGGGCTGCATCCCATCATAACTGTCTTTATCTTTTGATTCATGGATTAATTGTTTAGTCAATAAACTTGTAGAAACTTCAGATAATAGTGTCGTCTCCCACAGTCGAAGGCGATGATCTCAACTTGTTTGTTTAGTTAAAATACATGCCTCAGATACGAACGATCTTTGATTTATCATGACAGAGATATGAAATCATCAGGAGTCAGCCAGAGTCAGTGTCAGTGTCAGTGCACATTGATGTTGCCTGACTCGCATGCTTATTTTATTGGTTTTAATTTGTTGTCTTAAAAAATGATGTGAAGTACTTTGGATTGAATAATGCTGTAAAAAAAATAAAGTTCATTATCATTATTGTTATTATTTTCATCGTTATTTCAAATGAAGCATCTTCTACCCGCCCATTCCCATGAGTCATGAGTAATTTCAGCCAAAAATGTTTTTTTGTTTTGTTTTACTTTCTAACCTCAGATTGTTTGACTTGAGTAGATATTAGATGCGTGAGTCTACAGCCTACTCGTAATGAGGCTGATGCTTCATGCTAAATGCTGACATGTTAAAAATGACAACGCTAGCATGCTATCGCTAGTCGTCTACCTCTAGTCCTGACCAACATGTTGGTGGTCAGCGAGTCAACTAATGTAACCATGCATTTACTAATAAAACACTGAAACACATCATCACTCATGACGCTCCAGAGGTGTGTGTGTCTGCAGAGGCCCCGCCCTCTACCTGTATTTTCTTATTTTCCTTCTTCTTTTTTTTACTGTGTTCTGGACCGTTCTGGGCTTTCGGGATGGACAAAATCCTGCATAGTTTTCCTTTAAGCACTGTTTCAGAGACACGAGGAGGTCAGGCTTGAAAAACAAACATGAGGGGGTGTACTCACAGCACTCGATGGGGTTGGACGCCGCCTGCAGGTTCACGGTTCTCCCCGTGGCCTGGTTGATGTGAACTCTGAAAACCATCCGCACACGGGTGTTCTTCCGCCCGATGTCCGTCTCCCCCTTCCTCAGCTCGATGTCCGAATTGCGCAGCTTCAAGATCCCGGCGCAGTCGATTCTGTTTGGTTGAGATGAAAAGTTTAAGTCCTGCCAAAGTCTGCCTGTCCACGTCAGTGACACACATACTCTCACAGTTAATCAGGCTGTGATTTATGCAGCGCTGCAGCCAAGTCACGGTGATTTTCTCCTGAAGGAGGCTGCAGTCGCGTCAACACACGATTAGCACCACCAGCCTCCAAAAGAGCCTCTACACCTCGTTGCACCTTCTCTTGGGTGAAATTCAAATGGCTGGGGAAGTTCATCACATCTCTGAAATACTGCTCCCCCTCCACAAATCTCACAACCAGTAATTCATTTCTTTACAGTGCTACAGTCTTCATCATACACTTTATAAACCCCCCCTCCTACTCCTCGCCTGTCTGCACTGCACTCGTCTAACTTTCTTTCATACTCGAATACCTCGAGTCTCTCCAAACGGTTTCTGGCGCTTCCACCGCCGCGCTACTTGATGCCGCATTCCTCAAAGCCTAGTTAATGTCAACTTTTACACACATCTGAACACTCCCTAACATTCTTCTCGCCAGACACCAGGGTCTGCTCTGCTGGCGAAGTAATCAGGTGTTGATGCTGAGGACCCCAGCTGTTCAAGCTCCCTCCCGCCTACGCAGGGCGAGCTGAGCGCAAAGAACCGCAGAGCGAGGCGTCCGCTCAGCGCCGGAGAACAAAGTTTAGGAAAGAAAGCACGCTAGCAAGAAGGGGACTCTTACGTGCTATCGTTTAATTTATCGAAAGTTAATTGGAGTCATACCACGTTGGCCGTTTGTGGCTTCGCATTAGCTAAAAACACTCAGAGCAGATGTTGATTAACGATTTAATTTAAAACATGCCCCCCTTAAATCACCATGCCAGAAATATAATAATGCCTGCATTCTGTACCGTGTAATAAAACATCTACTGTACATGTCGCGCTGGAGTGCGTGTCAAAACGAATAAATCTCCCACAAATCCCCCGGCCGACACTGTGAGTACCGCGAGGCGTGTCCTCCACGAGAAAAGAGAAACCATATCCTGAGCTTATATGTTACATCCATTAAAAA
This sequence comes from Spondyliosoma cantharus, assembly GCA_900302685.1. Taxonomy (NCBI): domain Eukaryota; kingdom Metazoa; phylum Chordata; class Actinopteri; order Spariformes; family Sparidae; genus Spondyliosoma; species Spondyliosoma cantharus. Next base: position 21,961 of record OMLP01014531.1, read on the forward strand.
CCCAGAGAAAGTGCTGACGCTCGCAGGCTGCTACCGCCTGCAGCTCAGACACAAACCCCAGGTCCCTGTTAGCAGCCCAGAGCTTCCCCGGTAATCTGATCTCTGAGGTTATAAAATGTGTACAGAGGGTAACACTGTAACAACCAAAACACACACAAGAAGCACACAGTCGCGGGACACACAGAAGACCGTACATCAGGAACACATTTCACATCTCCTGATCCGCAGAAAAGTGGAGATCTGACATCTTTTGGTGGGATTTCATTTGCACAAGAGGAACAAAAGTTCATCCTGCAGAAGGCTGGGAGATCCTTCAGACTCAAACTCTTTAAAGTCGATCTCCATGGAACAACAACGATAGTCATCTTTGCAGAGAAGCTGGTGTTTACTGGGCGTGGTGGACAAACCGTAGAGCATCAGATGTTCGCTACATCGTGACAGCAGTCATTCTTGACTCTTTTTGCGAGATCAACACGTCTATGTTGACCAGTCAAGTTATGAGGACTAATATGTATGAAACACACAGGATGAAAGGAAGATGAAAGATCTGTAGTCACACGTGAAGATCTTGTTGACTGGTTTGAAATTTACTCATCGAGACCTGACTGAGACTTGCCTGGAAGGTCTCAAATGACTCGAGACTGGACGTATGATGGTTTCAAATCAAGTCCAAACTTGATGTGGACTTGTCTCAGGTGACTTGAGACTCGACTATGACTTGACAGACCTGATACTAGACATGATGACTCAATAGCTGAGGTGGGCTGGTCTCAAATAATTGGAGACGTGACTTGGACTTGCTTTGAATGACTCACTGCTTGACCTGGACTTATTTCAGACGACTCTATGTTTTACTTGGACTTGTCTCAAAATATTTCGAAGCTTGAGAAAATGTTTTGAGACTTCACTCCGACTTGTCTCAAATAATTTGAGGCTTGGTCAGCTACTTATTTCATATGAATCAAGACCTCACTGACGTGGCCTTGTTTGAAATGACTTGAGACTTGAGACGTTGACTTATCTTGAATCATTTCACACTCGTCTTGGATTTGGCCTAAAAGTCTTGAATATAACTCGAGATGTATAAAACTTTTCAGTCGATCTAGCAACTTTAAACCTTCATATCTTGAACTTCTGGCCTAAGTCTCAACTCATTTAAGACGAGTCCACAAAGACTTTTAATCTAATAAAGACTTCAAGTCTTAAATTACTTGATTATTGACTCGGATTTTCCGCAGAAGATAAGAAACATACCTCCAGTTGATACATCCCATTTTTAACTCACTTTAGACGTGAAGATGTTTTAACCTACACACCACCATATCCGGCCTCGTACTCACATGGCCCTCATGTTGTTCTCCGGCAGCAGAGGGATCTCCAGGATCTTGGTGTTGTTGTGCAGGGCCTCGTGGCTCGGGGTGGACACCGTCTTCCCGGTGATGCGGTGGACCTGGTAGAAGGCGTGTGGCCTCAGCAGCCTGTCGTCAGCAGTGCCGATGAACAGCTGCAGGGTGAGCGGCTCGCTCTCCATGTAGCCGTGGAGCTACGAGGGGACAAAGACAGAAAGGATAGAGTCGTGGTTAAACCCTCGTGTCCTATTAAAAAAAAATCCCCTTACTTACTCTAGGGTTAAAACAAACAAAGGTCTTTCAGAGGTCAGGCCCTCTGTGTAATGGGTTTCAAACAAAGTCCCCATTTAGGATCTTGTGATCACCCATTTCATCTTCTTTGATTTACTACCAATGGCCTGTGGACACTTCCTCCATGAGTTCATGTCAGGCTTGCCAACATGTAGGTCCCACAGTAGCTCAAGGGGGGCAGCCAGTAAAACCACCTACAGCGAGCGGCGTCGTGATTTGTGAGGGTTTTTCTCTGTGACAAGACTAAGCTCGTGTTCCAGCAACGTCAAGGTCATGTCAGTCCCACAAACCATCAGCCAATCAGGGTCAAGAAAAACTCTCAGTGGTGACCTCGCTCTGATTTTTATCAGTAAAATGATCCCAGCAGGACGGAGCTGGAGACAGCACAGAAGTGCTTCTCTCTGGAGCTGGTGGGCTCGACTCTGAGCTTCTAAAGTACTCCCAGACCTCCGAAGGTGTTGCTTGACAGGAGGCCTCCTGCCAGGATGACCTCAGCCACCCAAACTGCAGGCATGAAGCCCAAAGCCGCAGGCTGAAATCTGAGTACAGCGGCTACTACTGACAGACCGTCTGAGAGTTATGTATGTTATCCATACAGTGTGACGGGAGGAATTAGAGCAGAATATCTGGCATTTTGATGTCAGTACAATTGAAAGATAAACAACGTGTATGATAACAAATTACAGCCGTTCCAAGAAATGAACAAAGTTCTATCATGCAGTATAGATTATATATATATATATGTTCATATTGTTATGTTTAATGTTTTGTTTAAGAAGTAACAGCTGCAATCTGAGCAAGTCATGCAAACAGTCTCATATCATTCTTGTTGGGCTGCAGTCAAAATGTCATAAATCAATCAGGCATGTGAGGAAAATAATGTGTCTTTACTGAAGAGATGAAAATAGAAAACACTGTTAATTAGGGGTGACTAGATGATTATTGGGGGCTGATATTAAGCATTTTTTTCTACTGTTAATGACATCCAGACACATTTGGTATGATCCAACAAAGTCATCAACATATTCATCTTCCAGCACAAATAAATCAGCTCGCCTTCATCAGGGAAAACCACGTGGGTCAACGGGGAAAGCAGCGTATGATGACTCAATGTTTACGCTTCTTGTTAGGTGGCGACCTCTAGTGGTTGGAGTGATTATTATGATCGCAAAGGAGGAAGTCAGGAGAAGTTGTATAATGAATGAAACGTCTACATTGGGGGGAGGTTGGGGATCGATGGTTAGGTCAGCTGGTTAGCATGCTAACGTGAGTAGATATCTCTGCAACACAATACAAACAATTTCAAAACAGTTGCAGTTTTTGTTGATAATTTTAGTTCATTTTTTTCATTGTTTTCAAATAGAATTCTTCCATATGGCCCCTTTCATAAATCAGGAAACTGATTACTTCAGTATTACTAAGTAAAATAGACTATTAAATTTAAGTATTATAAGATAAAAAAAGTTTGAAGGTCCTCGGTTCCCTTGATTTTTGAAGGAAAGTCACTTTGTAAGATTTTACAGTGTGTCAAAGCAACACAACTAAACACTTTTGGCACAATAGGAAGGAAACTGTTCTGACACTGATTGAACCTTCATCTGTAATTCTGCAGTAATCTGTTTCCTGCCTTTTTATTTTAAAGTAAAGTCACCAAAATGTAGAGTGTATGAGGAGTAACATTTTGAACTCTGCAGTAACAACTTTTAAGTAAATTATACTTCATTATAAAACTTGAAAAAGTGCAATATGTAGTATATATGTAATAGTATATTTCCATAACTGAATGAACAAGCTGTTCTCAGAGGAAATGAAGATCCCCAGAACTCTGTTTGAAGCTTGGAAGATGGCAGGGTCCGCCGCATATAAACAAAGTAAGACAGTATGAAACTGTGTTGTCCTTTAACGTCAGTTTGTTTATTTAGTTAAATCAGTCATGAAAATAAAGAGACTTTGTTTATTTAGTCTGTTTAGGCATAAACTTTCTCTTCTGATTAAAAAACTGCATAATGCACCTTTAAGGAGAACTATTCTGATATTAAGCCTTAAGAAATATACGGACTGAAAATAATGATGTTTAAAGAAGCAAACACTGAGCCCCACCTAATTACCCTCCACTGTGGTTGAGACTATCAGCTGAAAACAACCAGCAGGGAAATGTTGAAATGCAGCCCGCAGTTTTCACTTACACACGAAGAGCAGCGGAGGCGAGCGGCGGCCACAACAAGAGCGAAAAGGCTCCGACCGGGGAGGCACAACATGTGATTTGGAGGAGGATCCCTGTCAGGGGTAAGAGCCTGCAAAGGCCCGGTATATTTGTGTAAGGAAATGGGTTGCTGCCTAGCAATGCTGTTTATTTAGGCAGCAGGAAGGAGTGTGATGAAGTGAGGTAGCCGGCTGCACGGGGTCACTTTCACACTGTAATTACTAACAGATTACTGATTATCTGCTTCGGCATCAAACGGATATGATCAGACTTGATAATGATCGAATGGTTTCTGCTGTTTTGGATAGATCCAAAAACTTTAATTTCAGGATCAAGAAAGCTTTTTCTTTTTCTCGCTCTGTGATGTGAAACATCTGTTTTATAAAGCAGCATCAGCAGACAGCAGTTATGATTTGTTGATTCAATTAATTCACTCTGATACCACTTTATGTAAACCCCTGCGCTCCTCCACCATTTGGCAATGCAGCCACCCCTCCCTGCTTCATATCATCACCCACAAGAGGAATGCCGAGACTCCCGCTGCTCAAGGCACCAAAGAGGAAGAGAAAGGGGTGAGGACGACCGGGGTGCCCTCTCCATTCCTATCACTGACCCTCCCAACACACACACACACAGGCTTTTCTCGAGGAAGCAACATCTCAGTGTGACCGACGGTTCATCCTGTCACGCTTCTCGCTTCACATGATATTTGTTAATTACACTTTGCTTATGAATCGAAATTTAATCACAAGGATCGAGGCTACGAAAACTCACATGACTCCAGAGTTATAACAAAAGTGCACTTCAAAACAGCTCTTTGGATGTGTTTTCTGAGCAATAAGCAGATCATAAAAGCTGACTTCAGGCGGGGAGAAAAAAAGAAGACCTCACAGACGTGAAACGGGGGGTATTTCCTCTCCACTAAAGTACAGCATGAAACCCTGAGCATTAACTGCGGTGAGGACTGCACACAGCACTTCAGAGAGGGCATACTTCAGTGTGCTGCTGGTGTAAGAGTGGGTGTGGTTGAGGCAGGCAGCGGCGATGGCATTGAAAAAGAACAGAAAATAGCTGGCTTAGCTGTGCTGGAGAAAAAAAAAGTGCACCATCCAGAATAAACTCAATGGAGTCTGGGCAGGGTTCTGAGGCACAGGAGTGAGGATTCGTCAGCCAGCGTCCACAGCAGAGGCTGCAGCGCCATGTGTAACATGTAATCAGGAAGTCACACAGATGCCTTTTTTTTTTTTTTTTTTTTTTTGAGG